>CAUYRH010042320.1:0-37409 GCA_963574655.1 Perodicticus potto | reverse complement strand
AAAGTAGGCAGGTGTTGTTGCGGGCGCCTGTAGTCCCAGCTACTCGGGAGGCTGAGGCAAGTGAATCGCTTAAGCCCAAGAATTGGAGGTTGCTGTCAGCTGTGATACCACAGGACTCTACCAAGGGTGACATAGTGAGACTATGTCTCAAAAAAAAGTAACAAAACAATTTAACATATATTTATATCCATATTTGTGTTAGATGATGTGAATAAAGTAAAGCAAAATAAATAGGGAGGTGTCATTCTTTTATGAAGATTATAAAAGAAATTACCCAATATTGTATGTCATAAGAAGAATATATTTTATTGAATATCTCTACTTTATTAAGCTAGAAACAGTTTTTTTAAAAGGTACTTTCTTTAAGATGTTATTTAAAAAATAACCATTGTAAAAGAAGGCATGATAAAAGAGGTAATATTTTCTGAAAAAAATAATTGTCTCAAACACCACTGGGATAATCTAATTCAGTACCAAAACTCACTAATTACAATTTATTTAACATTGCTGAATAAAAGGGAGAAAGCAATAACCGGGCGTTGTGGCGGGCGCCTGTAGTCCTAGCTATTTGGGAGGTTGAGGCAAGAGAATCGCCTAAGCCCAGGATCTGGAGGTTGCTGTGAGCTGTGTGATGCCACAGCACTCTACCGAGGGTGATAAAGTGAGACTCTGTCTCTACAGAAAAAAAAAAAAAAAGGTAGAAAGCAAATACCTTAGAAACTCCAAGATTATCATGAAAATAAAATGAAGCTTGATCATTCAACAGTGAAAACTCAGAAAACATGCATAAAATAACTGATCAGAATGAAAAGCAATTGTGAATTAGAAAATATTTAAAAGAGAACATTTTTATAGTAATGATCAAGACAATAATATTTACTCGTAAATAAAATCTTTCAAGTTAATTCAAATATATGAAAATATAAAAGCAAAAGGTAAGTCAAAGGAGTGAAACCAAAGAAAAACTACTTTTAATATAACTATGAATGCAAATATATCAATAAGAAAACAAAACAAAGTATTCCTCACTCAAAAGCAAATTTAAATTGAGTCTGATCAGAGCCACATAGAACTCTTATTTTAGACTTATTTTTCATATTTTTATTCTAATTAAAATCAGGATATTTAAGTATGCTTTATTTATTTGGGGCTAATGTTCTGTTCCTTTTTTAAAAAAGCATATTGTAGCAATACTCCATTGATTTAAGAATATCATAAAAGGCATTAAGGGCTTCTGTAATGCTCACAACATTCTTTGATGAAACACTAATTCATTGAAAGGTCATGATTCATTTGGTTGTATTCCACCAGAACAAACTAGAACTTATTATTGCCATGTTTTAATTATCAAACCTTTTGTTTGGAATCAGGGCTTGAAATTAATAATGGTGTATGGACCCTCCTAAATCTGGTATGTCAAACCCTATTATGACAATTTGATTATCAACACTCAAAACTCTTGCTGTTGTGCATGATATATCAAATGTATGATTAGAAAGCATATCCCACTGATTTGTCTAATGAATTAGCAAGTGTTATCTAAATCCACGTGCAGAAACTAAAAAAGTAAAATGGAAACATAAATTACACAAGCACATATATATAATCAAACAAACCTTCGAATTGCTCCTCTTCTTGGACACTACAATTTTTAAATTTTGGTCATTTGTTTTATACGTTGATTTGGAAATTTAAATACATGTAGAATTGCAATGAATTACATTGTTTTATACATTGATTTGGAAATTTAAATACATGTTGAATTAGATGCCAAATTATAAATAAATGAGGAAGAATAATTTTTATAGTGGTTAATCAAAAAGGGCTCTATTCTAAAACTTATATTCTCTTCAACTAATTTCATATTCAAATGTTTAGGTCTTCAAAATAGCCATATAATGTGTTCTCAATTATATGACCTGGTACACTGTAGTGAGAGAGTTGGGGCACAGTGAAAAGTCAGCTTTTTAGCAGCATTAGTTTTTGACTAAACGATAGAGCTGAAGTCCAAACTTCACTTTAAAGTTCTATGGCTTTTCACAAACCATTTCATTTTTCTGACACATAGTATGGGAGAAGGTGAAGGGTTTTATGAGGCCTACATAATTGGACATTTAAAGAGTGGGTTTAAGGGGAGAATTAAAAGATAACAAGTAGGCCTGGCACAGCAGTTTACACGTGTAATCCTAGCAGTCTGGAAGGCTGAGGCGAGCACATCACTTGAGGTTAGGAGTCTGAAACCAGCCTGAACAACAGCCAGCACTTCTCTCTACTGAAAACACAAAACATTTGCTGGGTTTCAAGGTGCACACCTTCACTGCCTGCAACACATGAGGCTAAGGCAGGAGGATTGTGAGAGCCAAAGAACCTGAGGTTGCAGTGAGCTATGAAGATGCCATTGCACACTCTAACCAGGCCAACACAGTGAGACTTTGTCTCAAACGAAACAAAATAAAACAAAACAACGCAAAACAGAATTACCAGTGAACAAGTGGAATTGGCAGATATGTGTCGTGGACGTAAGAAATCACTGATGTGCTTGAAAATATTTAACAATCAACTCTCAGATTGGTGAATGTATATACTTACACATAGTTCTTTTAAAAACAAACTTATTTGATACAAAGAGAGATTGACAAACTTTTCGAGGAAAGGGGTAGGTAATAAATATTTTAGGCTTTGTGGGGCATGCCATGTCTAACACAACTACCTAATCCTGTCACTACAGCCCAGGAGCAGTCAGAGACAGAGTGTAAATGAAGGGACATGGTGTTGCCACAATACGGTTTTATTTTCAAAACCAGGCATTAAGCCCAATTTGGCTCACAGACTGCTGTTTTCTAACGCTTGATGTTCATGAGCTTTAGTATGCAATTTATAAAAAAGAATATGCAGTATTTATGATTGTAAATTTTATCTAGGTAATTGGTTCTTATAGAGTGGTTTCATTGTTTTTGCCAAAATTTTGTCCAAATTGACAAACAAGAATATTTTCTGAATGTTTATTACCTGATTTTTTTTTACAACAAGTTAGAAAAGAGTGAAAAGTAAAAACAAAACAAATTATAATTAAGTCACAATGTCACTGGCTTATCAATGATATAAGCAAGTTCTTTGTTTAACTGAATAATAGCTTTAAAGTTCCAGAAAAATGTTTCTTCAATATTTTGTGCTATTCCCAACATAACGACTATAGACACAACCCATTTCTCCTTAAGTTTTGATAATAGCCCAGCAATAAATCATGCTAGGATTTGTAGTGTTTGCCCATGTCTGTGGTATAAATAATCCCACAATATGGTCAGTATCCATCTGTCAATGTGGTATCACAGAAAGCGGAGTTGGGAAGAGCGGGGAAGAGGCAGAGCACAGTGTGACATGATGGCGCGATTACGTCATGGTGTGCCTCTTCACAGCTCTATCTTTGTTATTTTCCTATTTATATAACCTCAGAAGCACAAATAATAATAAAAGCAGCGAAGTAATTAGGAAATGGAAAATTGTATTTATTGCTTTTTGGTTATAATATAATTTAAGTTAACTCAACTGAAAATTTATTTTTTTATTTTTTAATAAGTTTTTTATTATTTTATTTTATTTTACTTTTTTGCAGTTTTGGCTGGGGCTGGGTTCGAACTCACCACCCTTGGTATATGGGACCAGCACCCTACTCCCTGAGCTACAGGCTTGGCTTTCACAGGCAGTTCTCTCAGACACTTACACAGAGATAGAAAAGAGATATGAAAATAATACATTTTAGAAAATGACAGGTAACTAACTTCCGTATCATCCCTCTAATAGAACATTATTAACTACATCCTTCAAATATCTATTTTTTCTTTAATATGACATCATTTCTTCTAACACTTTCTTCCCTGAACTCTCAAAACCAATTCTGAGTTATTTTCCTGGCTGTCCTCCTTCACAATAATAATTGTAGTAAAAATATTGTCTTAAATTTTGTCACTACTCCATTATTCTATGTAGACATGATGCTTAGCCTCTATTTGAAAATAACAACAAACACAGCAACAATGAAAACAGAAGTAGTATTTCTAATTGGTATTCAGTTTTCATCCCATCAGGCTGACAATGGGAACTATTTATTGTGTATTGCTTAGAGCCTACATATAAAAAAATCTCTCCTACAAATGGTAATTGAAAGAATTAATTAGATTACATATTACAAGTGAGGGTGAGGGAAGAGATTTAATATTCCTGCCATATCCTGTGCCTATTGAAAAGAATAAAAGAATATATTCTAGTCAGATACCAAACAAACTAGACAAACAGTCCCTGGATGACTTAAGAGGAGAATAGAATGAATGATGTTCTGATTGAGGTTCCGAAGGCAGGATCTTGCATCCTACCCATTTGGGGTGGTGGGATGATAGAATCCAAGTAATTAGACAACCAAAGGGAACGTACATCTGGCTTTCTATATGATAGTTAGTAAAACTTGTAGAATTTTGCAACTAAGGAAGGTAGCAAAAATTATAGAAATACACATTCTTACAGAAAAGAGGTAGGGAAGAAATAGTTCTGTGTGGTTGGTGAGGAAACTGGGGGCCACTGAACCTGCCATGGGGATTTGGGGTATAACTAGTATCATATACAGAGTAAGTAAAAAAGTATTTCTCATGAGGTTGAGCACAATATGCTTCCAAGAAATCCAAAGAGGTCTTTCAGCTTAGAAAACTAGGAGTGGATGCCCAGGCACACTGCTGATGGTAGAAGCAGGAAAAGAGAAAGCTCAGCGGCTGCTGACATGAGTTGAAAATTCCTTAGGACAAAACGCGCTTTTCACTCTTGACATCTTGATGTCTGGATTTCAAAGTATGAGACAGACCTTGAAGTGACAAATGCAGAGTTGACTGAGTTTTGCCTAAATTGATCTAGATTGATTTTCTCACTGCCCAGTGGGGAGGGGAGGAGGGTGTTGAATATAAAAATTCGGTAATTTGTAGAAAAATTTTAACATGCAACATTTCTTAAAAATGTTGATTTAAAATCTGAAGTGTATTCCTACTACCCTACCATTCACTGAGCTCTTCCTGGGGCAGCTGCTGTGCTAAGTGTTTTCAAATACCATCTAATTTTAAATCATCATCTAATTTAGTTATTAAAACAATCTTGAATGTAGGTTTTTATTATTATCAGAATGTTTAAGGTGAGGAAACTGAGGCTTAGAAATATTGAGTAATTTTTCCAAAATTGTATAACTATTAAGTGGCAGGTTTAAGGCTTGTCCCTAGGTCTACCTGATTCTAAGAACTCATTCTTAACACAACTGATCCAGAACACAACGTGTTTTCAAAGGTTAGAATAGAATTGTTCAACTCATTAAGTAGATATGTTTATCTAATACTATACCATCGAATATAACCCTGAATTTGGATAGAATCGCATGACAAAGGGAAATATACTTAAAGTTACCTAATCATGGAAAAATATATTCACTTTTCTTAGATTACAAATGCTATTGAAGTTAAATATAAAAGAAATAAGTTTAGCTTGCTTTACAAAGAAAATGATTGAAATTAACTAGTAAATTTTTTCTTTCTAGGAGAAAAAAATATTTATTGAGTGATTACTATGTGACAAGTATTGTTCCTAGGTGCTAGAGTTGAAAGTGGAGTTACATGGTCAGAGTTCCTTCTGTCTTATCACTATACATTCCACCAGGGAATACAGAGTATAGCTATACATTCCACTAGGGAAGACAGAGTATAGAAATAAACTCTGCATATATAATATATCAAGTGTGATTACTGCTATGAAATAAATCAGATTGATGATATGGAGAGAAATGGTAGAAAATAATTTTACTCATTTTTATAGGAGTTTAAAATGAAGACTCTCAATAGGATGATACTTTAGCAGTGATCTGAAGGTAAAATGAAGGATAGAGCCATGTGAATATGGCAAAGAAGAATATTCAAGCAGAAGAATATTAGCCTGAGCAAAGGGTGTGGGGTTAAAGCATGCCTGGTATATTTGAAAAACTAAAGCTATTGTGCCTGGAGAAGAGTGAGCTAGGAGAAAAGCTCAGAGACATCCAAATTAGACCAAACCACAGTGTCATCTAACTCTTGGTAAGGGCTTTAGATTTTACTTGTTATTATATGATAAGAAAAATAAAAAAAAAAGTTTTGAGCCAGAAAATAACATGCAAAAAAGGGTCACTTTGTTTGTTGGATTAGAAATAGTCCACAGGGTGTGCTGTGGTCTCAACATTTATGCACCCCCAGAATTCAGATGTTTAAGTCTTAGCCCCCGAAGTGATGGCATTAGGAGGTATTATAAACAGATTGGACATGAGGGCAGAGATCTCATAAATGGTATAAATGCCCTCAGAAAGGAAACTCAAATGACTTCATTTTTCCTTTCTACCATGCAAGTTAACACTGAAAAGATGGCAGCTTTGTGGAAGAAGGCCCTCACCATATATTGAGTATGCTGGTGCCTTAATCTTGAACTTAGCAGTCTCCAGAAATTGCAAGAAGTAACTGTCTGTTATTTCTAAGCCATTCAGTCTATGGTATTGTGTTGTAACAGCTTAAATGAACTTAGCCATGGTGGAAGCAGGCTTACCAGGTGAAAACAACATCAGCAATCCCAGGGAAAAATGATAGTATTTTAGAATGAGGTACTTTATAGTCCTGAGAAGTGATTGGTTCTGGAAATATTTTGGAAGAAAAACCAGAGAATTTGCTGGTGAACTCTACGCAAAGTGGGAAAGAACAAAGGAAGCAAGGAAAAACTCAAGTTCATCCTTGAGCAACTGGTTTCTCTTTACTGAAATGAAGAAAAATATAGAGAGAGGAGATGTGTGCTTTGGACAGGTGAACTTCTAAATGCTTACTACTCATTCAGAGGAAATAGCGAGTAGATCATTTGGATAGAATTGGATTAAAACATAGGTCAGAGAAGGAGATCTTGTATAAGCTGAGTGGTTCTGTTAATGTATTTTAAGGCATATATGTTTCAAAGTTTATTCTTAGAAATGTGAACATTAAAAGTTTTCAACACAATACAGTTCATGTGTCTTTTTATCTTCCTTAAACCTGCAGCATCTAGTAAAATCAAAACTGACCTATGGTGTGTCATAATAATTTTCCAAAAAATGTAAGTGGCATATAAGGAAGTTATTGCTGAACCAACTCATATTCCTAAATACAAACATTAATAATTGAAGACATCCATAATGCAAAAGTTTACTACATCATAAAGGATAGGAGGACGAACCTATCCTATATAAATATTTGTCCTATCACCGTGATAAAACCACAGTTAGCCACAGTTTGTCATAGAAACAAAGAGAAAGACCAAACTACCCATTAAGTCATCAAATGGAAAAATAATATGTTTTTAATAAAAATAATATGTTTTAGTACCATTTTTGTTTAATTCAGAATGTATGGAGTGAAATTTCCTTTCCAGTTCCACTTCAAATTAGAATTACTATTGGAATTTATCTATCTATCTATCTATCTATCTATCTATCTATCTATCTATCTATCTATCTATCTTTACTACCTTCCCATGGCTAGAAAATGTTCTGTCTGCCCAAGGAGGATTTTCTTGAATGCATTTTAAAATTATTTATCATCTTCTGACAAATGAAACAACGGCAAAAGGAAATTTCATATAAGAATTTATCAATCTGATGAAGCTAAAGAATATAAAGCTAATGAATCAAGATTATCTACGAATAGTGAGATCTATTTTTATTTTTTAGATTAGTAGTCTGTTACTCCACATATATGACAACAAAATATTTTGATATATGAACTTTCTTCATGTAAACACTAGAACCAAAGCCAGTTATATTTATAATTCCCAAAGGGTTGGTCATCAGATAACCTGGAGAGCTTTATACATATTCCCAGGTGTAGACCAAATGAATTGGAAAATCTGGGAGTGGTGCCAGGAATCAAACATTTAAAATGAGCCTAGAGGACTATACGATGTTCCTACACAAAATCATTGATGTTTTAGGAAAGTAATGGATAAACTTGACTAGTGTGGTTTCAAATAACTAAAGTCATTTATAAAAAGAAAGGAGAGGAGGAGAGAGATCAGGCGATTGGGGAGGAGAGTGATAAACTAGATTGTGATCTTGCAGAGACAAAAGTTTTATGTAAGCGTTTGCATGGAAATAGATTTAGGTACACAAACGTATTGTGGCGGATGTTGTTTTGGTTTTTGTTAGACTCCAATAGAATGATGTCATATAATAAATAAAACCAGAAAGAATACACCTACTTATAAACCTTATTCTCATGTAGGGATTAGAAAATAATGTCATTCCAAAGAACATAACGGATGCTACCACATGAAAGAAAAACAAAGATTTTAAATTCTTTCAGTCAAGATGCAAAGAGTTCCAAAATGGGTTGTTTTTCTTATTTCCCTTTATATTTCATATGAATATGAGGGTACAAATGATTAGGTTACACTGTTTGTAGTTGTCAGGCAAAGTCCAGCTTGTAGGTGAGCTCCTGTCCCAGGACGAGTGCCCTTCATTGTGCCCACTAGGCAAGATGAGAACCTGCTCATCTTTCTCCTTCTCCCTTCACCCTCCCCCATTTCTTATTATTTCTTAGTCTGAATAAAGGAAGAGAACTGCCGCTACTAGGTTCAATATTGGAAAGCATTAGGGATGAAGACGGATTTTCATGGATTAGTTTGTAGTTAGGGAAATAATCTTCCACCCTGAAAGGACTTTGGGCTCCTTGATCTTTGAGGATTACTCATATGTCCTTTTGAGGGTTCAGCCGTCTGCTTGTGCATACCTATGTGCCCATGTCAGTGGGTATTTTTTTCAATTAATAGTAATCCATGGAATTAATAGATTAATAGGAATAATGTGGTCTCATTAAGCACCTTACGTCTTATACTGGTAGCAGGACCTGTGAAGAAAATAGACTTGGAATCTAAAAGTCCACTTCAAACTGTCTTGACAGAGAGGCTTGCCAAAAAAATTTAGAGTAATAAATCAGAATAAATCTGCAGAAAGACAATCAGAAGAAGAATTGATCTGCTATGTTTCTATTGCAATACTTATTATAGTATAATATTTTCAACTCTGAGAAATATATATTCTTGTTGGAAACATCATCTTTTATCCTTTCCTTTTATAAAAGAAACATATGTATCTGAAGAAATCCACTAAAAAGCCTTCAACTGAGTTTTTCCTACCTTCCTTTATCTCTTACCAGCACATCCCTTTACACTGTCATTTATTACTGAGGTCCCACCCTTTTTATTTTTTTTTTATTATTTTTTTTTGCCAATAAATTTCCTCATTTTTATTTATAAGCTTCATTTTTTCCAGGAAGGTTTCTGACCAGCTATTTCCCTGGCTTTTTATTGAAGAGCTAATTAATGCGTAACTACAGCATGCCAAGCACAGTAGTCAAGGAACACAAAGTATTGGTGGCATATATGAAAGATAAATGAAATATAATTCACAGCCTCCAAGATTAATTCTTTAGTTAGGGAGACAGACTCAAACACAAATGTTCCTCAATGATTTATATATGAGTACCCAATATACTGACAACAGAATTTTTTCCTCCTCTTTTGTAATATATTATATAATCTTAGAGTATTTGTGTTTGGGTCCCACCCTTTTTAAAATAACACATGTCACAGAGGCGTGTGGCCTTACTCCAAATAAGTTACATCTTAGTTAGAAAACACTCTCAGGAACAGACTAGGGCTATTTTAATATTAAAAAAGCTTTGCCTGTTATTACAAATTGATTGTCCAAATAATAAGCACATTAAATATAGGAAAGTAATGGAGACATTTTAAGCATCATGAAGAAGTGCTTTAGGAAGGACAACGTTAAGCATTGGTGGTAGGTGAGGGAATCACCTCACAACTTTTACCTATTAAACACAGGTTTACTATTGTGCTGTGTTATACCGATTAGTAGCTAGACCAGCATATAGATCGAATCTATGCATTGAAACATTTCCCCTAGAGTCAACGTGAACGTCAAACCACTGTTGCAGTTCTGTGTAGCAGCAGCCTGTTAATCTCACGGTTGACTCCAATTTAGTAGACGTTAACTTATGGTAACAAGGAAATTCAAAAAATAAACTGGAGGTGAAATAATTTTATGTAGTGAATTTTGTTGCCTGTTGGGTAAAGGTGCAGAAAAGAGAAATGCATATTTTGATCCTCAATTAATATTAAAATTCTAAAGCTCTAGATGTACTTCCGGAAATTTTCCCTGAAGTTTGTACGGATTTTATAAGCATATAGTAAAACTTGTGTTAGGGAGCCAATGATTATCATCAAATGATACTATTTTTTAAAAAAGATAATAACCAACAATCTTAAAATCACTGCTTAAAAAAAGAATCTCCCCTCCTACCTGCACCATTCTGGGATATTAGAATTATTTTTTAAGATCTGTGTATGGACTTTCTTACCTGGCTTAAGAAAATGTTAATTAGGAAAAATGTAAATATTATTTTAAAAATATTTAAATGGAATTTTATAAACATTTCTGTTTATTTGTATTCAAATAAGAAACATAAGCTATATTTACCAAAACACTTACATTGAAAACTGTAAATCAGTTTTGCAAACTTGAAAATATTTGTTTCCCCAAAGTTTATCTTTCTAAAAAAGTAGAACATATGATTATTTTAAGTTTTTAAAATAAACTAATAAAGTTTATACCAAATATCTATTAGCAATAAGTACATCTTTTTCTTAATTTATACACACTGACTTATTAGATTTATATATTCATATAATTGATTTTTAGCTATAAATGTAAATAATTATTCACATATCATCAGAGATAAGTTACATAACAGGCATCAGAATAAAATAAAAAATAAATCACTGTGTTTCTTAAAAAAAAATCATTCATGAGTTAATTATGTTTTATATATACACCACTCATTAGACAGAATATTTAGCATGAAAATTTTCTTATTTGGTACTATTTGAACATTAAAATTTATGTATCACACTATAAAAATTTACCTTTTAAAATAAATAAACATTGGAAGCAGAACTTATGTCAATGTAAATAACAATAGGAAATTGGGAACTGATGTATAATTTATGTCTATGAATGGTAGAGTAAACTTGTGGTTGATTATATACACATATATATAATATAGAATAAACTTGTGGTTGATTCTATATACAATATACATATGTGTATATATTTATTTGTCAATGTATACGTGATGATTAAAAATGATCAAAATACAGGTTTGTCTGAGTTCACCTACCTTAAGAACATCTCCTTGTGCTAAATGAAATGTCCTGGCTGAAATATTGATTCCCTTTCCTGCTTGAACCTGAATACTATAAATGCATTCGTGGTTGTTTTCATAGTTGAGCGGGTAATTTGGAGAGAGCAAAATTCCTTCATTATTTGTTGCAGACGCACCACATTCAGCTGCAGGTAAAACAGAATATTGAAGTACAGTTTAATAGAAAGCATTATCATTTTCAAGTAATGTCATGTATGGAAGTGTAATGCATTTTCTTTTACCTAGAGCCTAATAGAAAAATAATGGAAAGAATGACTGTGTGTTGTAGGCAATCTTTTATCTCCTTAAATAACATATAGGAAGAAAGGACTACAGTCTGTGGACAGGATCTGTGTATATAAATGGAAATATACAATAGTTTCAGTAATTTTTGTCCAGAGTAAAAGGGTAGTGTGAGAAAGGATGAGAGCTAAATATTTTAGTGTATTTTGAATTTGAAGAACTCTTGATTCGTTCAATACTTTTAAATTTACAGTCTAACTCTTTTAACGTATAACAAAAGGTAAAGATGTTTTAATTTTGCTCTTAACCAATTCTAATCTGATCCTTTATTTTACTTTTTTGAGATTCCTTTTTCTCTCATTGCTCAACATTCTCTAGTTCCAAGAACTTTAATAATATAAAAGCCATTCTCATAATAAATACATGGTAACCCTCCAGGAATAATTTTCTAAAATTTGAGAAGTGTTCCATCATTTAGGAAGAATTGAAAATTTCTCAACAAATTTAGTTCAATTTTAATTTATTACAATATAAAAAGCTTATAGTGACACTGCAAAACCAAACGTAAGTCCCTATAATTCTTAAATATGTTTCAGAAATTCAAGGAGTTCATTTTTGTATCTTATCTAATATCATAATATCAAACCATAGGGTGGGAATATTTGTATTTTAAAGATTTCACTAAAAAGAAAAAAAAGCACACCATTATTCTCCAGAAGTAAGATTTAAAAAGTAAAGATTTATGGGAACAGAGGAAACAGACAACAAAGTGAAGGATGATGAATGCTTTACCTTTTAAGGGTTTAAACATCAACAAAAATAAGGCAAAAGAAAAAAGCCAATGAGGAAATAAAAATGAGTGAGAAGAAGCAGTTAGTATAATATCAACATTGTGTGAAAAAACAATAGAAACTAATGGAGTGATGCTAACAGTCAGGCAGTCACATGAGGAATAACACACAATAGAGGTTTCCTCCAAAATTCCTTTTAAAGTAAAAGTAAAAAATAATGGTAGACTTCTAAGATTGATTTAAATTATTTTTATTTAAATGTTACTTAAACACGTTCAAAGAAATATAGGTATATCCTTGTGCTTCTAGCTGAATACAATTATAATTCTAAAACAATTTTACAAATATGGGAACGAATGACAAAAACAATAAAATTAAAAATAGCAACATGTATCCAATGTAGCATAAAATTTTGTTTTACTGAAATGAAATAGCCTTTGGCAATGTGGATCAGGAACCAGCTGCTATAGTACACACTTTTGGAATTTGCTAGGTCTTTAATTACACAGTGCTGTGTAATGACTCAGTTTTCCCTGGTCGTATGCCTCTGTGAACTGCCGAGAAACTTTTCATCTGTATATTATAACATGAGGCCATGCATCCTTTAATAAGTGGGAACCATTTATTTTTAAATCTGTCTATTTATTTCCTATTATCTTATTAAAATCTAGATAAGCTTGTGGGGGCTACGAAGACCAATGTAATTCAGGTCATACAGATGATCCAGAACACACATTTATTTTTATCATTTAGATTATTACAACAGAATGCCAACAGTCTTAAATTATTTTATAAAATCAGGAAAGTTTAAAAATATGTTTGTAGATGCCAGCTTGCAAAAATATCAATGCAATAATTAAAAGTTCAGATATTAAAAAATCAAAGTCTTAGTTTCAAAATTTAGCTCTATATTTTCCTAGTTATATAGATTTGGTAAGTTATTTTATTCTCTTTAACCCTCAATGTTGTTATTATTACAATGAAAATAATAACTTCCTTGTAGGGTAATTTTTTTTTAATAATTTTATTAAATCATAATTGTGTACATTGGTGCAATCATAGGGCAGAATGTGCTTCATATACAATCATAATTGTGTACATTGGTGCAATCATAGGGCAGAATGTGCTTCATATACAATCATATACGTACTGTGAGAGATAGCCCTCATAGCATTTTATTAATCACTATATAAAGACATTGATACTCTACATTTAATAAGTTTCACCAGTACCCTACTAAGATGCCACGTAGGTGTGATCCCACCAATTGCCCTCTCTCCACCCATCCTCCCCCCTCCCCTCGCAGGGATTAGAATACTCTCAGAGGGGCTGCTTGGCTTATCTTTGGACCAACCTGGCCCTCAGGTGATAAATAAATCTTTTAACACAAAACTCTTCTTTCTATCATGGAATATAATGGGGAAGCCAAAGCTTTCAGAAAGGCCAAGAATTTATTTCTATCTCAGTAAAGTAGCAAGTCACTAAATCAGTATCTGAGGCTCCCAGTCATCTCCATAACCTTTTGACTTGAGCCCTCAAGGCAATGCAACAACCCCGTGATACATTCAGCACTGCAGGCAAGTACAGAACTGGCCCGGAATCCATTCAAAGGACATGCCATCGGCCCTTATGCTCTTGCTGGAAGCGTGACCTATATTTCAATTTCTGACAACCTTGTAGAGCAGCTGCCAAGTGTGACTGCAGATATGAGACAAATTGCTCAAGGACACAGAAACAGAACAGAAATAAAGGGAACTGTGCCAATGAGAATCAGGAGAAGAACTGACTACTCAGTGCAGATGGTTGTAGGTGTCTTTAGTAGATATGCTCCTGGGTGGGAAGAAGTAAAGGTGTATTCAGGTAAGTATTAACTAAACAGAATTACATAGTCCCATGTAATTCTTCTTGTTCATTAGGGCTTTGAAGGCTCTGCTGGACTAGGTAAAATATTAACCCATTAGCAATCATTAACAACTTACCGAAAAGCAGCTTAGAAAACAGTTTCCCAGGGTCTAACAGAATGCTGTGAGTATTACGCTGGCAAAAGAAAGAAGAGGAGTCAAAGGTTACCAAAGGGAGCAGACAACTGTAAAATAAGGGTGGTGAAAATAGATTGCTTCAAATGCACAACTTTGTGTAGACTTGGCTCTTTCTACTGCCATATTTAAGGCTTTATGTATTGCATGCCTGAGAGACTAAAAGGGACCTGCAGATAGTCGCCTCTATTCTTTTTCTGCAGAAATGAGATATTTCAGGACTTCTGCCCTCTCCTTGCTCCCTCTTTTCTTCTGTGCCTGGGCTCTTTACATAGAGATAATTTGAAGAGTAAGGTATTTGTAGGCAGTGACCGTGTTAAATGTTTTTTTATGTATCTCAAGTGACAGAGGTTAGGACAATGTTAAGGACCCTACAGAGGCTTAAAAAAATACTTGGCTGACACACTGATTGACTGATGACCTCATTTCAATCCTTTAAGTCTGATGGAGCAACTTTCTCAGGGTCAAAAGACCACAGCCCAGTTCTGGCTATTCACTAAGTAGTTGGAGTGGCCTGAGGCTAACCACTTAACCTACAAAATATACTTTTCCAAAAAGTCAGAATACAATGGCTTCTGGAACTTTGACTTATAAATTACTATCTCATAACTTGATTTAAGGGTATAGCAAGATAATTTAGGTAAAAAAATGATTAAAAGAGAATAATAATGATATGTTAGGCTGCACTATCATGGACGTAGCAGATTCGTGAAAATTCATCAGTATAAACACAGCGGCAAGATAAGCCCATCTGTCCTTTTAACAAACTATTTGTAAATCTCTTGCCTAATCCACAAGCTCAGTAGTATCAAGAAACTCAGACTCTTCTTTAGCAGTAGTCCTGCTAAAGAGAAAAAAAAAATGGCACATAGTATCAAACTTTTTATGGTGAAAGGTAAGGAAGGAGACATACTTTCTTCTCCAATTAGAGAATAATGATTATAGATGACTTGGCATACATTTGACTATTTTTCAGGTTGAGGGGGGGTCAAAGATGTGAACAAGGCTGAGTATAAAATAGATTTATGGATTTTATTGATTCCATCAAATATCCCTTTCTTATCTAAACAACCCTTTGAGTTTCCCATTGGTGACAGGTAATTGAAATAGTACTATTTCTTGTGGTTATAAAAGTGTACCATAGGAAGCATATTTTAAAACTCTTTCTTTACCAAAAGAAGTACAAAAAGGGAAGAATTTAAGTAAATACATTTACCAGAGTTCTTAGTATAAAGGAAAAGAAACCACCTCTGGTTGATTTAATCAGTAAAGAAATTACTTGAAAACATATGGCAGCACTGGGGAGCATGAGATTTGTAGGAAGTCTAGACTTTGGAAGGAGCAAATAATTTAGAAACAGCCAGGAATAGAAAGGAATTATGTCACAAAACTGAAGAAACAACTGTCACTACTGCTGGTCTCAGAACCTTTAGTGTGCCCTCCCACCATTACTGGTTCCAGATCCTAGCAACCTCAGAGGAGGCTCCATTGCAGTCACTGCTGCAACCATCTCCAGAATGGATTCACCAATATTTCTCCTTCTTCTTGTTATAAATCATTGACTCAAAATCTTGGGCAGGGGCATTTTAGTGTCTGGATCTATGGTAAATGCCTGAACTCTAGCTGCAAGAGAAGCTGGGAGGACATTTTCAACTCTTGTAGTGAAAGGTGAGCAAATAACTCTGACATAAAGCTAAAAAGATATGGGACTTCAGAGAAGCACAAAGGATGAAAGGAATCCACAGGGGAAAGAGTTTATTTCAAGACAAGGGTCTGGATTGACTTTCCAGAAGATCTGTTACATGCACTGGGTGGGATGAATTTCAACAGGGGGAGGTGAAGGAAGAGGCCATTTGGGTGCTGTAGAGAGTAGAGCACAGGAGGGAACAGTGGAGGAGAGGACATGTATTTGATTTTGTTCTTCTATCTTACACAACTATCTTCTGTTATTTATCTCTGTCACTTTTGAGAAATATGGGAAATGTGTCCTCAGAAAATGAATCCTAAGATGCCCTGGGTCTTCTCGTGCCAATCTTTTTCAACCACTATTTATCAAATTCCTTAGACATTGCTTATTCTGACATTGAAGAAAGGAGTCACTTTAGTTAATGTGTCTGGATGCCTTTTTTTGGGCCCATTCATTCAAAGATGAAGTATGGGCACCTCTCACACTGAGATAGCAGACTGTAAATCATTTTGTGTGATAATGTATTCAGCTACATAACACATCATTAGGTATTGTTATTAACTCTGTCCTGTGTAAATACTCTATATCTCTGATTAAGTTGAGAATTCTTCAGTAGGCTACAAAATTGCATAGATTTCTAAATTTTCCTATCCCACATTGTCCTCCCATCCCTGTCAATCAAATTCCTGAGAAATTGTGCAGTAGTAAAACCCTCCCTTAGGTATGGAATTGTGGCTACCACTAATTTTCATTTGCCTTCTGTGGCACCAGGATCAGAGAAAAAGCTATGTAATTATGAGGAAATTATTTAGTTTCATTATATCCCATTTTTATCATCTGCAATATGGGTGAAGTAATACTACCTTACCACCACAGACAGTAATTATAAAAATCAAATGAGGGCGGCACCTGTGGCTCTGTGAGTAGGGCACCGGCCCCATATACTGAGGGTGGCGGGTTTGAACCCAGCCTGACCAAACTGCAACAAAAAAACAGCTGGGCATTCTGGTAGGTGCCTGTAATCCCAGCTACTCAGGAGGCTGAGGCAGGAGAATCACCTAAGCCCAAGAGCTAGAGGTTGCTGTGAGCTGTTGACATGACACTCTACAAAGGGTGACAAAGTGAAACTCTGTCTCAAAAAAAAAAAAAAAAAAAAAGCCAAATGAACTAGCAACAACTTAGTCTAGTGCCTGGGATATCGCAAATGTTCCAGTGCCTGGGATATAGTAAATGTTCCTTAAATATATTTTTATTAACATTACTGATGTCAGAGTATGTAGCAGAATGTCTATGAGCATCAGAAGTTTTCCCATCTCCATCTGTAATGACTGGGTACCCTGAAAGAAGAGGGGTTGTTGTAAACACCACCTCCATGATCCTTCCCATGTTGATTGCAAGGCTCTATCTTCTCTTCTCCCCTGCACTGCAAACTCTGTGCTTTCAGATGTATGTCTGATATACACCACGGCTACAGTGATATGGGGTGCCCCCAGCAAAGATTTGTTGAATAAATGTCTTACTAAGAGAGGACATAGTTTGTACATTAAAAGGCTCCCTGTAAAGCCATATGGGAATAAGCATGTAAGCATATGTTGGCTGTCAAGTTTGCCCGCAGGTAAAACAGGAGCAGGTGATGCCGTTCCTCTCTCCCAGATGCTCTTTTATATCTCAGCCTTCAAAGGCTTTGCTCTGTTTTCCCTGTTAAAGTGTTAATTTGTAGTATTTCCAGTTTACCAAATATGGTGGGTAGCAGGGTGCATCTGAGGGAAATTGAAACATTATCGTTTTCCAGAGATTTTCCGTCTTCGTAGAAATCAGGCATTGATATGGCACCAGAGATGAGGGCAGTGAGTCAGATGAGGAAGGACCCTCTGTAGATCTCCAGGCCTTGAATTCCAGGTGCCTACACATCAGGTAGGGTGTCTTCATCTCCAGGCAAATACTGGCTAAAACAGTTTGAGCAAGAAAAGGCATCTCATGTGAACAGTAAACCCAGGGGTGGGGCTGATGGCTGAGCCTGCTGCTTCAGTGTCTCATCACGATCCTGGATGACATCTTGCCTACGTGACATCTTGGTGTGCTCTTTATCCTGAGATGGATGACAAGAGCAATGACAGGAATATCACACAATGCTGATGTCCTGGGGAGGAAGAAAGATATCCCGTGTCTCTCTTTCCCTAAATTTAGGAAACTTCCCACACTCCCCTGCAATGTCCCCATCTCATTAATCAAAGTGTGTTCCATTCTTGGGCCGGGCGTGGTGGCTCACCCCTGTAATCCTAGCATTGTGGGAGCCTGAGGCAGGCATATTGCCTGAGTTCACAGGTTTGAGACCAGCCTGAGCAAGAGCGAGATCCCGTCTCTAAAAATAGCCAGGTGTTTTGGCAGGTGCCTGTAGTCCCAGTTACTTGGGAGGCTGAGACAAGAGAATTGCTTTAGCCCAGGAGTTTGAGGTTGCTGTGAGTTGTGACGCCATAGCACTCTACCAAGGGTGAAAGAGAGACTCTATCTTAAAAAAAAAAAGTGCTCCCATTCTCATTTCTCAGCCACTGCTGGCAAATGGTAGGATAATCCTAAAACCAATTAGAACTGCTTCTGCACTGGGGGTAGGGATACATTTCTCTGAAACATGTAGTTATGGAGGTGAATAAGAATTCCTTTTAGGAAGAAAAGAGAGTGGAAGGTAGTCTGAAGACAACCAAAAGTGTTTTTTATATATTATTTAATAATCTTATTTAAAAAAACACAATAATGTTATTTAAACATAAATGCCTGGAGAAAAATATCATGGATGACATATTTATTTCCAATAATGAGAAACAAAGCTTCCACCAGAAGGGAGGTGCGAGGGTGGTATAAATAAATGTTTATCTAGACTATGAATATGGCCACGTGGGAGAAGAAAATTGAGGAATCAAGGGTGCATGTGGCCAATTCATCATGCAGAATTAGGCTTAATAGGTAGCCATTGTTGTCTTTCCACTTGAACCTTGCTCTCTGCTGCAGAACATCCTGTAAGGTGCTACGGGGGTTTTATTTAGCTGGGATTCGTGGCAGTAGATGAAGTAGCACATGTCTGTAAGCTTCAGGCAGTATAAAGTTTCACTGACTGAAGAGTAAGGTGCTGTGGTTCTGCAATCAGATTGTTCACTATGTTTTGATTTCTGGAAACAGTTTTTCATTGAGAAATTCTAACCCTTTAAAAAATAAAAGATTATACTGGGCATAAGGTAAGTTAATTTTTTTCCTGTGATAAGTCATGTTTTTCATCCATACAAAGTAAGTTGTATAGGCAGGTGTCTGAAAGGAAAGGAAATCCAAATGAATTCCATTTTTAAACAGCCTTAATCCAATTTGGTCAGGAGTGGAGTTTCCTAAAAATTAAAGTGTTAGCTCCTGGTACCTGTCATCAAATTACTACAGAATATTCTACTACACTTTGACTTATCCAGAAGTAGAATCCAAGACAGATTAAGTCTTTGTGGAGACAATATCTAGGAACTTAAAAAAACAACAACAAAAACTGGTGTTGGTCTATTTTCCTTCAGTGAATGTTTTCTTAGAAACTGAAAAAATCCACAAGCCAGAGAACTTATGAGGGAAAAGATTGAATGGATCCTCGGGAAAAATGATCTAAAATTTAGTAGAATTTAGCTTGGTTGACAAGAAAAGGGAGGACTTTTAAAGGAAGTGTAAACCTGAGCTCAGCTGGAAGAGGGGAAGAGGCTGAATTATGGAACAAGCCAGAGAGAGAAGGAATTACAAAAAATTCAGCTTTTCCTTCTTCCAAGTTTTCCTTCTTTCTTAGGTTTAACGCCTACAGGAGAATAATTCAAAAGACCAAATATTGTTGATGCCTATGTTATGTAAAGCAGGATGAGGAAGGACTTGACAAGAGAGATACATTTATTATTAATGCTAACACAAGGCAGAATGTTCTGTAAGAAAAGGATAGAATAATTCTAAATGTAGGATATTCAAATGCCTCAGGGAGGAGATAATGTGTCAACTGAACTTTGAAAGTAGGTAGGTGGTAGATAGTCGACTATGTGAGTGTAGAGTATTGGAAGCAAGAGCGTAAGGAATCACAGAGTTTGTCAGCATCCCACGTGGCTATGCATCAGGGCACTAGAGCTAGGGGAGGATGTTCATGTAAAAAATTATAGGTAATGAGATCAGAATGGGATTAAATGACAAAGAGCTATGCAAACTAGGTTCTTTGTCACATCACCAGTCACTGAAAGTTGTTAAGCAGGACAATAATACAGTTATATAAGAATAGTAGAATAATTCTGATGTCAGCGTGGAAGACAGAAAGGACAACCGTAGGGAAACTGTTGAAATACTCAGGTGTTGGCAAAGAGAACACGGACAAGGTGGTAGAAATAGAAATGGGGAAACAGAAGGAAAAGATGTGAAGGAGATAATAGCAGGAGAATTTCGTAACCAAACAGAAAGGAGGTTGAGGAAGAGAGAAGAGCTGATGATGATCTCGCTATCCAGACCGAGCAAAGGGGAAAGCAGGTTTCTGGCTTGAGATAGGTTGAGTTTGGAATGTATTAAAACGCCCAGCAGGGGCTCAGACATTTGAGTCTGGATTGTTAGAATATAGATGGTCAAAGCATTTGCATGGAGATGATCTTACATAAGAGTAAAAAGTGCAAAGGAGAAGAATGGAACAAGATGAAAGGAATAGCCCAGTAGCTGTCTGGAGGCGAGTGAGCGTGAAGACTGCGTCTGTAAATGCACAATTTTTAACACAGTTTTCTGCGCCACATTTCTCAGTTTCAGTCTTAAAATGGCGAAATGTTAGTCAATTAAAATTTACATTTTCAAATTCTTCCAAGACACTGTAAAAATTAGCTGACCAAACAGCTATACATAATTAATCTCAATGCACACATTTTATCCTGCAATAGCACTCTATAATTTGATGTTATGTTCGAGAAAAATGCTAACTATAGGACTTCTCACTTTAAAGGATATAGTTGCAATGCATAAAGCTCTTGATCTAAAGAGAAAATAGATTCTGTCCAAGAAAAGAATTCTAAATTCAAAAATAAAAATTAGTCTTAATTTACTCACATATTTACTGATGTGCTGCTTAAGGATTAAGAATATCTGTTGAAAAAACTGCTTAGTACTTTTTTTGGAGCCACAATAAACACCAATTTTATGGTATTTAATAAGCAGATAGAACACAGATATGTAAACTAAAATATTCCAACCTCTCATTTCAATCAGTGTGTTCTACATCATTCCCTCCCACTCTGGAGTACAAGGCAAAAGCGAGACAGTGGCTTGAGCAGGGAGCTGAACCTGGGAATCAAGACATAAGCATTGTCACCTAGTCTAAATTCCACTGACACTCAGGACAGTGATCCACATGTGTGACCTTCTGTGTGGAATGAAGAGATTGACTACGATAAGCTCCTGAATTAACCCCTCTTCAAGGACTGCGATAAGCTCCTGAATTAACCCCTTTCATGAAAATGCAGAAATCAGAATCGCCTGACTTCTTCCCAGGGAGAAGTAAGCACATAGCCCAACATGCTTCACTTCATCTGGAAATTTGCTCTGGTGTCTTCAAAGACCTGGGAGCACGCCGTCACAGTGGTACTAAGAACCAGCAGGAAAATAAACCCACTTTCTGTTACGACATCCTTCGCCAGGAGACCCTGCCTTTTTGTTTCCAAGCCTTTGGCTTTTTTGTGTCCACAGTTTCTGGACAAGACGCAGCACTATCGAACTTCCAGCTGGGACCACAAAGTGCTCTGGATTCCCTGTCTACCCATCCACCCACAGCCAGACCAAATCATAACCCTGGCCGGATTAATACGCCATCTGTCTCTACCACTGCTTGTATTGGTGACAGAGACTTACATCTCTATTAGCTTTTATGCACATATCTCACAAAGGAGTGTCCTGACCTTCTCAGGTGGGATAAATGGGATTTTGCTTCAACAACCAACACTCCAGCCGAACCAGACTTGCCTCATATAGACAGTAGAGTAAGTCCACATGCATTTTCAAGGTTTTGTCTGTCTTGTTTTTGAGGATTCATGAAAGCTATAGCCAGAGTAGTAATGGATTTATGGATAGCATTAAACATTGAATTTAGTCTTTTGCCACATTATCCCAGTTGGCTCAAAGTCATGAAGATGGTAGTGGCATTTTTCCTATTTGTAATCCCTCTTCCAGTTAAATATATTTGAAAGGGAAGAGACTCAAGATACAAGGTCAGATAGAATAAAAATAAAACCACTAATGTAGAAATTATTAGCAAGTAGGCTGTAAGTCCTCTAAATATACATTTTGGTATCACCCTTTCCTGTCTATTTTCTTTGGCTTCTTTCCCCACCAATGGTAATTTGTTTCTTATGGATTGTTTTTCAACCCTGAAAATCATGTTATTTCACAGTAATTACTTGAGCATGAGCTTGAAAATCTGAGAAGTATTATTTGTGTCATATTGGCTTGTTCACTCTCTTTATAAATTATGCAATCATTTACCTTAGTATTTTTACTGTTTCGATTGTATTGAAAGCTGTGGTATAAAAGACGATCATGAAAAAATTCCTATGCAGGTGACTGCCTTGAGTTATGTTTTTCTCTACCTTCACTCTTCCAGCACTGACATAAGACTTGTGGAGGAAATGAAATCATCAGGAGGCAGACAGTATTTCAAAAAGTAAAAGGAGGACTTAGCTAGAAAAAAAAGAGAGAGAGAGAGATGGACAAAATGTTGTTAAATAATCAGGAATTAGTTGGGCTAGATTTTTGGTATTCATATTAATGTTGGACATAAACAAATGGTACCCATAATTAACATTTATTCTTTTAAATGTCATGCCAGACTATGATTTATTGTTGAGAAAATAATGTTCATATTTTAATACTCTTGAGTTTATTTCCTTCAGCATAGAATATATATGACTCAAGAATTTTAACTTTGAAACTTTCTCTTACTTAAATCATGTGAAATACCTCTAAAATCATGACAAATAATGACTAGTGTATTTGGGAAAGAGACATAAATGTAAATTAAAAGGCTATTCTATAAAACAGAGATATATTCTTTGATCTCAAGCCTTCCCACAGAGGTCATTGTGTTTTGTTGTAGCAAGAGGAGCTTTTTAGTCAAACAAATTGTACAGAATGAATTATGACATTGAAAGACAGATGATCCTTCTACCCAGGTAAATGAATCCTTTCCTGTGAACTCAACTTTTACATAAACCCAGTTACTTGAAGTATGTGGATAAGGTGCAAAGCTACACAATAAAAACTATGGAAATAAAAAAGACACACAAATTTGCAGCAGATTTTTTCCTGAAGAAAAAACCTTTAAATGCAAAAGTTAAGCTGGACTGAATGTTTTCCTAAGTATCAGCTAAGGCCTAAGATACAAATACATGGTTCATCAAGGAAAAAAAAAAAAACCTAATCCAGAGAAAAATCAGTAACTAGTATTGAGAAACAAACAAAAAAATCTAGAGCAGAAGAAAAAAATAACAGAATTGTCGAGATCTTTTCTTTTCCCGTCAGCCTGGAGATTTGTTCTCTAGATCTCAATGAAACACATATCCTTCTCACTTCTTCATACCCCTCTGATGTGGTGTAAGTATCTTCATTCAGGTAAAACCCCAACATCTAGAGTTAGATTTGCTTTATCTACAGGGGAATCTCATCACCTGCTTGAACAGCAGCACAGCCAGAGTTTCTGTAGCTTTGGGCCACTGTGATGCATGTGCGTGCACATGCACTCTCACGGCTTTGGGCCACCATCATGGGCGTGCACATGCACTCCCACGGCTTTGGGCCACCATGATGTGTGTGCGTGCACACACATGCACATTGGGTTGGGAAAGTCAGTGTTCAGGGAGACTACTGCAGTTGTGTTATTTGTTGAACATGACATCGGGGACATCCAAAAAACATAGTTTTTCCTAGTTCATTTACTTTTAAATAAAATTATGAGTATTCTTGAACCAAAAAATGCAGAAATTTTAAAATGCTTGTGTCTTATAGACATGACAGCTTCAGAAAAGTGTTTTTCTTATCATCCGTGTTGTTTCTCAGAAAATAACCTAAACTAGCATAATAATAAAGATACCATTTATATATAGTATTTGTTTTTCAAACATCTGTGGAACTTGGATTATGTAGGTTTTTAAAATAATTATTTCAATAGATTTAGAGGATGTAAGTGTTTTTGTCATACAAATGAATTATAAAATGATGAGTCAAGGCTCTTAGTTTAACTGTCACCAGAATAGTGTATATTGTACCAAATAGGTCATTTTTGATATCTCACCTCCCCATTCTCCCCCCTGAGTCTCCAGTGTTCATTATGCCACTCTGACCATGTGTATACCTTGTTTAGCTCCACTTATAAATGAGAACATGTAGTATTTGTTTTTCCATTACTGAGATACTTTATTTAGGATAACAGTCTCCAGTTCCATCCAAGCTGCTGCAAAAAAACATTATTTCATTCCTTTCAAGCTGTTGTGTGTGTGAGTGTGTGTGCGTGTGTATGTGCATGCCTCATATTTTCTTTACCCACTCATTAGCTGATGGGCACTTAGGTTGATTCCGTATCTTTGCAATTGTGAATTGTGTTGTGGTTAACATTTGGGTGCAGCTATCTCTTTCATAAAATGACTTCTTTTCCTTTGGGTAGATGCCCAGTAGTGACATTGTTGGATTGGAATTGTTGGCCTACTTTTAGTACTTTAAAAAATCTCCATACTGTTTTCCATAGAAGTTTGCCTTCCCCCTCAACAGTATAAGCATTCCTTTTTCACCAGATCTATGCCAACATCTAAAAGAAATTTTTATAAACAGTTCTTTTAAGCATGAATACTGGAATACCATACATTTCCAGAATTGTATTGCCCTGCAAATGTTAGACTTTACAAAAAGATTTGTATAATTAATGCATTTACAATCATCATTTATCGTATAGCATCTAACTATGTGCTCTACATATTGAAGGCCATGAATCAATATGTCCTGGTATTAATATTGGTAAATTAAAAAAAAAAAAAAACACTATTCCAAGGCTGATATAATTTGGAGACTATTTGAGATCCTAGGAAGAAAAATTAACAAGGATTTGGAATTAGTTTGAGAATTTTTACCACCATATTTTTAGAAAGAATTAACTTAAGTAGTCTTATATCTGAATTTAAATCTATAGAATTCTTTTATTTGAGGTAACAAGGTCTCTGTGCTTAATGGTAATAAAGTGCGCCATAGGTGGCGCACATACTTCCTGGCAAACACTAGAAATTAATTGTGCACCTGTTTCAGGAGAGCTTTTGTGTGTGTGTGCGTACTGAAGTAGTGTTTTCTAGACCTAGGAAGATCTCTATTTTTTTTTTTTTTTTGAGACAGAGCCTCAAGCTATCACCCTAATAGAGGGCTGTGGGATCACAGCTCACAGCAACCTCCAATTCCGGGGCTCAAGCGAGTCTCCTGCCTCCGCCTCCCAAGTAGCTGGGACTACAGGCTCCCGCCACAACGCCTGGCCATTTTTTGGTTGCGGCCGTCATTGTTGTTTGGCGGGCCTAGGCTGGATTCGAACCCGTTAGCTCAGGTGTATATGGCTGGCGCCTTAGCCCATTGAGCCACAGGCGCCGAGCCAGGGCTCTATTTTTTTAACTTTCCTTTCCTCTGATCTTTAGAGCATTCACATATTAAGCTCTGAGAAACATTTTTTAAGTATTTTCTTGTGTTCTGTGATTCCAATTTAAAAAAGGAGACAGCAGATACGATTTCAACACAATTCATTTTTACAGCAAGGGTTTTTTTTTGTTGTTGTTGGCTATATAAAGAGGGAGAAAAGACATATAATTTAAGTCAAATAGCATTTGTAATATATAAATTATGCCTTCAAGATAAAAATGAAATGAAATTCTAACATCTGCATTTAATAATTCACTTATGTTTTTTTTTTTTTTTTGTAGAGACATAGTCTCCCTTTATTGCCCTTGGTAGACTGCTGTGGCGTCACACAGCTCACAGCACCCTCCAACTCCTGGGCTTAGGCGATTCTCTTGCCTCAGCCTCCTGAGTAGCTGGGACTACAGGCGCCCGCCAACAACGCCCGGCTATTTTTCTGTTTTGCAGTTCTGCTGAGGCTGGGTTTGAACCCGCCACCTTCGGTATATGGGGCCGGCACCCTACTCATTGAGCCACAGGCGCCACCCTCACTTATGATTTAAACTTAATAGAGGATCAACATCTATACTAAATATGTAAGTGTTTTTGTTCAAGAACAAACATTTGGAGAGGTCAAATTGTGTACATGGTTGGTAAGATATAACATTCGTATGCCTTATGCTATAAGTAAGTTTGGAAAATTAAAATATCAGTACAAAACTACATGATATAAAAAAGTAAAAATTTATATTGATGAGTAATATCAGATAACATATAATGTAACACTTTATTTATATTTTTTGTTAATAATTTTGTTTTTCTCTTTGTAACAATTTTCAATTTATTTCTAATGACCTTAACCTTAGAAATTGAATAAAATTTTCTATATCTTAGGCTTGGTTAATATAACTAATGAACAACTTGAAATATACAAGATCTGTGGAATTACATGTTACGTTTTAATAAATCTTAGAATTTAAAAACTTGCAATGTCTAAGTTTAAAGGAAAGTTGGTCTGGCCTGATTAGACTATATTCACTCATATTCAATATCAGGAGAGGGATTTGAGATGTATGATTATTTTCCTACATTTTTTTCTTTCTCTTTTGGTAGAAAGAAGGATCATTTTTTAAAAAGGCACTCAAATTTCCTCACCAGCTGCATTTCTCTTCTGCATTTTTACGAGGAATTTTAGTCTATCACATATGGTATTTGTGTAATGTGTGTGCACATGCACCCATCCACATGTGTGTGCAAGGATGACTTTTCTAACATTACGTTTTTAAATCTGACAAGGTCATATAAGCTGGGGGGAAAAAGCAAAGGGTCATCAAAAGGGGAAGAATAACAGAACTACGGTGAAATGGCTCTCTGTCGGTCTTGGTATTGATTCAGAGTGTGTCAAAAGGGTCTTTTGTCGTGCCCCTACCACAGCATACTAATTTGCTAGATCAAGTCTGTCAGAATATCGACTGGAAGTAAAGAACTACAGTGGCAGCTTTTGTGTTTCCTACAGCAGGGAGCCTGTGTGTGAAACAGGATTATCAGGGGGTCATGAAGAGAGTCAAAGGATGTCCATCACTTCCCTTCTGGTAATGTAATGGGGCGGGCGCCTGGGTGTGATTAAGATGTAGGAGACAGGACGCATTGCGGTGAGCAAATCAGAAACACACACATGCAAATCAGGTCGGCTGCTGTTAACCACATATTTTTAATGAAAAATTCAATAGCAGACCAAACAAATATCTAAACAGCTGCATTCAGCTAACGTATCAAATGGCCTATTCAACATCTTTTCTTGAAAAGCAAATATACAAAACAGGGAAATGCTTATCGAGTCTGCATTTTTCTTTAAAGATCTCTTTGCAATCTACAAGTGTTTCTTCTGTAGTCTGTGGACTCCTAGTGCAACAATCAGACTATTAAATATAAATTTGAATTTTTTTACTAAAATAAGGTATAGTAATTACTATGTCCCCGATCATCTTCACCATAGATTAGCCTTTAGTGTTAGAGTTTAGACTTGGTTCTATTCACTGGCTTTCTTGCATTAGCAAAATACCTTCCTTGAGCAGAAAAAGAAAGTGTGATGGAAAATTCATAGCTTTTTAAGAATATTGATGCCTAGGAAGAGGCTTTGGAATTTTAATACTACAGTAAACATATCAATACTATGTATAGAACATGGATAAAAGATGATATAAGGATTTTTCATAATAGAAGCTGAATTATTTTGTATCTTCTTTATTTCCACTTCCGTAGCACTCTACATTGGGTATTTATTTATTCATTCATTCAAGAAATGCTGGTTTGAGTTCTTACTCTCTGCCAGGTGCCAGCTCTATTTTGGGCCTGCTGAAATGAACAAGACAAGTTCTCTGTCTTTAAGGCTAAGCAATCACATGGAAGGATATTTATATGTGAAATGTTCTCGTTTCTTTATGTCAAGGTAGTCAAAATATGAGAAGAAGGTCTGGTTTGACTTCATATAGCTTTTGGAAGTTTGTTGATTGGCTCTGTCTTTAATAAGACATCAGCCCACAAGAGCCAAGAGTGAACTTGAAAAGTTCTAGGCTATACTGTTTGTAAAGTCAATTGTAGTAAATCCATGGAAGGGGAATAAGACCCATTGGTAACAAAGGCTTATCTTTCATCCAAAACAACTGAAGAAAGGGACTGTAAATCAGAATGCCTCTGGATCTTATTTTTTTCTCTCCTTATTAACTTATTCCAGAAGATTTAGGAGGGTACAAATGGTTTTTGTTACATGGATGAATTGTATAGGAATAAAGTCTGAACTTTGAGTGTACCTGCTCCCCAAAGAGTGTACATTGTACTCAATAGCTAGTTTTTGAACCTGCACCCCTTTGCACCTTCTCCCCTTCTGAGTCTTCGATGTCCATTATACCACTCTGTATGACCAGGTACACCCCTCGTCTAGCTCCCACTTATAGGTGAGAAATAGTGTTTGTTTCTCCATTCCTGAGTTCCTTCGCTTAGGATAATGACCTCAAACTCTATCCCAGTGGCTGTAAAACACATTATTTCATTCTTTTTCATAGCTGAGTAGTATTCCATGGTTTGTGTGTGTGTGTGTGTGTATCATATTCTTTACCAAATCATAATTAATGGGCACTCAGGTTGATTTTCTATCTTTGCTATTATGAGTTTTGCTGCAATAAACATTCAGGTACATGTCTTTTTGATATAATGGCTTCCTTTCCTTTGAGGAGAATTCCTGTAGTGAGGTTGCTAGATCAAATGGTAGCACCACTTCTAGTTTTCACGGAATTTCCATGATGCATTACCATTAAATTACATTACCACCACCAACGTACAAACGTTCCCTGTTCATGACATCCAAACCAATGCCGACTGTTTTTTGACTTTTTAATAATGGCCACTCTGATAGGAATAACATGGTTATCTCATTGTAGTTTTTGACCATTTATATATCTTCTTTTAGGAAAATCTGTTCATGTCTTTTTCCCACCTTTTGATGGGATTATCTGGGTTTTTTCTTGCTGATTCATTTGAAGTCCTTGTAGATTCTGGATATTATTAATCTTTGGTCAAATATATATTTTCTCCATTTGTATAGGTTGTCTATTTATTCTGTTGGTTATTTTTTGCTACAGGAAATTTTTAGTTTAATTAAGTCCTATTTATTTATTTTTGTTTCTGTTGGATTTCCTTTGGCATCTTATTCATAAATTCCCTGCCTAAGCAAATGTCCAGAAGAGATTTTCCTTCTAGGATGTTTATGGTTTCACGTCTTACATTTATGTTTTAGATCCATTTTGTGTTAATTTTTGTATATGGTGAGAGAAAAGTTTTTACACATGGTATTCAATTTCCGAACACCATTTATTGAATAACTCATCCTTTCTTCAGTGTATGCTTTTGTCTTCTTTGTTGAAGATCAGTCAGTTGTAGGAAAATGGTTTTATTTCTGAGTTCTGTATTCAGTTCCATTGGTCTATGAGTTTAATTTGACACCAGTACCATCCTGCTTTATTTATGACAGCCTTGTAGAATAACTTGAATTTTGGTGACATGATGCCTTCGGATTTGTTCTTTTTGCTTAGGATTACTTAGGTTATTCAGGCTCTGTTTTCAATTCCTTATGAAATTTAGGATGGTTCTTTCTAATTCCATGAAAAATTATGTTGGTATTTTGATGGGAATTACATTGGATCTGTAAATCACTTTGGGCAGCATGAACATGTTAGCGATATTTATTCTTTATTCTTCTAATCCATGAATATGGGATGTTTTTCCATTTGTTTGAGTCATTTATAATTTTCTTCATCAGCATTTTGTCATTTCATTTTCCTTGTTAGACCTTTAACTTCTTTGGTTAAATATATTCATAGACGTATATATTTTACAGATATTGTTACAGGAATTTAGTTCTTAATTTAATTTTTAGATTGGTTATTATTATAGAAATGCTCGTAATTTGTGTACATTAATTTTGTAACTTGAGACTTAACTGAATTGATTTATCAATTCTAAGAGTCTTGTGGTGAAGTCTTCAGGGTTTTCTACATATGTATCATTCCATTGACAAATAGAAATAGTTTTACCACTCTTCTAATTTAGATGGTTTCTGTTTCTTTCTCTTACTTCATTGATCTCGCTAGTACTTCTGGTACCATGGTGAATAGAACTCGTGAAAATGGACATTCTTGTCTTGTTCCAGTTCTTAGAGGGAATGCTCTCAGCTTGTTCCATTCAGTATGATGTTGATTATGGGTTATTTTCCCGTAACTCCACTACCAATCACCTAATCAAAATATCAGCTCTCAACTAATAGTGTAACACCACAGTGGCCTCCTATCCTCTCAGAATTCATTCTTGTCCTTTAAGAATCCATTCTTCAATTATCTTTTCAAAACATTTAAAAAGCATCTGGATCTAATATCTTTGAGCTGCCACCAGGTTCTTGGGTCTCTCTAGTGAGTGTCTACTCCTAGTTTTCTACCAGTGTAGAACTTATTAATAGTTTGATAGTACTTCGCTACAATGAAATATTGTCTGTGTTGGTTTTTGATTATTCTATATACCCAAGTCTCAATCATAGATCAGCTAAATAATGATAATGATGATGATGATGGTGATAAAATATTGAGCTTCTATTATGGGCTAGGGATGGTTGTAGGTGATTTCATGTATTAACTCACTGTATCAGGTAGCTATACTATTATTTCTACCTCAAGGTTATAAAACGAGTAAATGGTTTGTGATGAGTATGTCTCATGTTTAGTATGATATTAAAAAGATAAAATCAATCAGATGGAACTACACTAACTTTTTACAAATAGTTCACAAGATACTTTTACTGTCTTAAACAAAGAATTTTTTTATTATTAAATCATAGCTGTGTGCATTAATGCAATTATGGGGTACAATGTGCTGGTTTTATATACAATTTGAAATATTTTCATCAAACTGGTTAACATAGTCTTCATGGCATTTTCTTAGTTATTATGTTAAGACATTTATATTCTACATTTAGTAAATTTCACAAGTACCATTGTAAGATGCACCATAGGTGTGGTCCCACCAATTCATAAATAGGTTCAACAGCTTTGAAAATTTCCCTGCCCAAAATGGAAGTTGGATACCATTGAGATAAAACATCTTTTGATTCAGATGGGATATAAAGGGAGAATGGTTGAATATTATGAGATCAAGAAAGGACAATACATCTCATATTTCCCTCACACTATGCAGAAGAAATGTAACTCAAACCTAGCGAAGTAAGCCTGGTCCTTTCTGCTCTGACACTGTAACTCCTGCCTTCTTTATCATAGCCTCACCCTCCAAATTAGAAGAATTATGGCAATCACAGTCTATGGACAGAAAAATTATAAATATATGTGTGCTTATATATCATATATAATTACATATTATATTTAGAGGTAGAGACAGAAAGACAAATAGATATATACATATATGATTACTTAAGAAAAATTATGCAAAAATAAGATATAAATTATACTACATTAAATAAAGCTCACCCAATGCCTATAAACTATTATCAATTTAAACTGAATAGTGCTACTGAAAATTATGCTAGTTTTGCATCATTTATAACCAGTATTTCAATGTGAACTAAAATGTAAAGAAGTGTTTTATTTAAAAGTTTGTGTTTTTCTTCCTTTTTAATCACAGTGAATAAGATTAGATGGCTTTTTTATCATACATCTATAAGCTTAATCACTTCATATGATGATGAATCATAACTGTGTTAGAATGTTCACAAAAATCTAACACATAATTTCTCAAATGAGAACATTTTCTAACGTTAGCCTCCAATTATAAAGGTTTCCTGAGTAGGTTTATTATTATCACTGAAAATTTTATTTATTAATTTTATAATACAGAAGGGGTTTTTTTGGTCATGCCACACTCTCAAACTGACTTTCCAAATGTTCATTCATATTCCCATGAGTTAATGGAAAATATTAGTGAAGAGAAGGAAAATCCAGGCACACACTGAACTTCCATTTGAGAAAGCAAGTTAAGTTCTAAGAATCCAATCCCTTCTGAAAGGAGATCAAAGCCACACAACTCAACACGTGTTTGTGATATCTAATTTATATCAGGACTAGATGAATCCAGATGCACACTGGGTTCTACATCTTGAACTATTTGCCAAATGTTTGAGACTTAATAAAATCTAAACTCCACCTGGCACCTTTAGGTTAATTTTAAAGCAATCATTATTCCCTAGGAAACTAAAAACATGTGTTTCTGATTTGTTCACACTTAAGTCATCAAAATATTACTTTGTAAAGTGATTTGATATCCAAGGAACCTTTTGTATATTCTTTTAGCTAGAAGTGAGAAAATTCAGTTTTGCTTAAGAAGTTTGGCCACTTTGTATTTTAGAACAGGCTGTGTAGTCATGATAAGGCAGAAAGATGCTTTTAGTAACACCAGCCAGCAGCCTGGTTTGTCGTAGGCTGTGTGTTGTCTTTCTGCCTCAAATGCCCACTCTATCCTACAACTGCCTTTTAAAATCAGGAAACCAAAATGCTCCACCTTCCTCAGTATTCAATATCATCTACTAGTGGAGAAAGATAAACTGAGTTGTGGTCTCTATTCCTTCACTTCATGGCTTTGAGATTTTGAGAAGACTCTTAACTTCTTTGGGCCTTGCCTATCTCATCTACAAAATTCTGGTTTTAGAAATTGTATCGCTTATTGGAGGAATTAGGCTAAAGACTTTCCTAGCAACTTGATTCCTAGAAAACACTTATAAAACATTCAGAGGGCTGTAAAGCACAATTCCAGATGTGGTAGAAAGAAGCAAAAGGGAAAATGGATATGCCTGTTTTTAATTAAAATTAAAATATCTGAACAAAGGAAATCTTATTTTTAAAAACCTCCAATAAATCAACTAGAAAATTGGTAGTGTGTTTTAAAGCAGATTTCAAGGTATTCTGATTTCTAAATTCTGATTATCATGTCTCTCTAACCATACATCCAATTTTGCCCTGATGCCTTTATAGTCTAGTCCCCAGATAGCAGCCTTAAAAAGGAAATTGTATTATGTCACCCCTGTCCATACGCATCCCAAAGGCTTCTCATTATACTGCATGAAAAATTCCATGTTCTTAAAATAGCCTAGAACAAGGACCTACTGGATCTGAGCCCAGGCCCTTACCTGATCTCAGCTGCCACTGTGCCCTGCACACTCACACACAGGCTGCCTGCTCACCAGAGCACTCACAGTCTTGCTCTCACCACTCCCACTGCCTACCGTAGTCTTTTGGAGAACTCTCTGGCTCACACATTCCCTGCATTGACTCTTTGCTCAGAAATATCTGCCCCATGGGCTACTTCACAACCACCACAGATTAGGGAACATCCAGATGTACTACTTCCTTACTCTCTTTTTTTCAAACCTTTATTCTCCTTTATATTATATCTAGTCAGTGTTTTATAGACTTTGTTCTGTATTCCAAAGCATCTATAAATGTTGCCTGATAATCAATAAATGTTTGTTGAATAATGAACAAACAAGGTATACTTAAAAAAGAAACAGACTTTATTCTTGGAGCAGTTTTAGGTTTACAGTAAAATCAAGCAGAGGGTATATAGAGTTCCCATATACCCCATCCCTCACACATGCACAGGCTTCCCCATTTTCAACATCCACCAACAGGGTGGCACCTTTATTACAGTTGATGAACCTACACTGACACACCATTATAACCTACAGTCAATAGTTTGTATTAGAGTTCACTCTTAGTGCTGTATTGCTATAAGTCTGAAAAAATATATAATGGCATATATGGGGTCTGACAATTAAGTTTCATATTTGCCACTCTGGACTTACAGCACCATACAAACAACTCAGTGAGGTTTCATTACCTTGGTATACAAGTGTCTCACATTTGTGTTCATGTTGATGCAGGGTAGTATCTTGCTGAATGGCATGTATTATTGCTGTGTGTTTTTGTGTGCTGTTGTGAGGATGTTGGAACTTGACTTAGAGCAACAAACAAATATTCATAAATTTTTTTGTTAGACTCGACAAGTGTAGAAGTGAAATCAGGGAATGTTTGTTGACATTTATGGGGATAATTCCATGAAGAAAAGGGTACTGTATAGACATATTAAAAACATTTTTCTGAGGGGGAGAGAAAGTGTAATTGAGGAAGAGAGGTCAGGGCAGTCAGTTATAAGCAGAACTGATGAAAACATGGCAAAAATTCATCGAATTGAGCATCAAAATTATCAGCCAACTGTGGGTAGTATAGCAGACCAACTAAACACTGAAAGAGAAACAGTAAAATCTTTTTTTTTCTTTTTTTGAGATAGAGTCTTATTATGTCACCCTCTGTAGAGTGCCATGGTGTCATAGCACACAACAAACTCAAACTCTTGGGCTTAAGTGATTCTCTTATCTCAGCCCCCCAAGTAGCTGGGACTATAGGCACCTGCCACATTGCCCAGCAAGAAAAATAGTAAAATCTTAACTGAAAAATCTTGACCAACAACTCATGGCTCTTACATAATAATAATGCACCAGCTTACATAGCACCATCTGTGAAAGAGAGGTTAGCCAGTAAGCAAAAACCATATCAGAACACTGTCACTACTCACCTGATCTGGCCCCTAAAAACTTCTATCTTTACCCAAAGATAAAGGAAATACTGGAAGGCAGACATTTTAATGACATTCAGGACATCAAGGGTAATATGATAATAGCTTTGATGGCCATTCCAGAAAAAGTTCAAAAATTGCTTTGAAGGGTGGACTAGGCACTGGCATTAGTGCATAGCTTCCCAAAGGGAGCATTTCAAAGGTGCCCATAGTAGTATTCAGCAATGAGGTATATAGCAGTGTAGCAACCTACTGCTCAAGAAATATAATAGCAGAAGAAAAATTAGAGAATGAGAGGTGAAAGTTGTTGCAAAGTCAAAAGGAAAGACATTTTAATGATGGAGAGTGTGGAGAATTGTAGGATGAGGTGAGGAAAACTGAAAAAGAGTTGTCTGAAGGTGGGGATAATATGAGCTTCCATTGGATATGTGCTATGTCTTAGATGTCATTGTGTTACCTATTGATTTTCTTTTTCTTTTCCACAACAATCTTAATACATCTCCTATGAACATAGGAGAAAACAGAGACACCCTAACAAGAAGGTAGAGGCCCACAGTGACTCAAGCCAGAGCTCCTATCCACCATGTATCCTTCTCCTTAGATCCTCTAGAGAAAGATCCAGCAAGAGCAACAAGAGATAGACACATAACTAAGACTGCTTATAGACATCGGGATCAGGACACACAGAGGAGGAGAGCATCCTTCTCATTTTGATGTTATTTTTATTTTACACAATGAACTAAATAGTAAACAATATCAGAAGCAAAAGTGAAGGATTTAAATGATAAGATTTTTAATCTTAATTCAAAGTCCACCTTATCAAACAAAACTTTTTTGCCTTATGAAAGTAACACAGTAAAAATTTAAACCATAATACTAAGAGGTGGCTTATGAAAAGTAAAATCTTTTGATACTCTCAAATCTTACTTCTAAAGAGTAATTTCTGAGAATAATTTGTATGCATTTGTCAGGCACTTATGCACACATAAGTAATGTGTGTGTACATGTTTCTGGGAGAAATTTGGGGAAAGCTATGTTAAAGGATATAAAATGATATAGTTAGATAGGAGGAATAAGTTATACTGTTCTATAGCACTGCAGGACAAATGTAATTAATAATATGTAGTTTCAAATAGCTAGAAGGAAGATACTGAATGTTTTCAACATGAAGAAATGATAAATGTTAAAGATAACCAATATTCGAATTACCCTGAGTCTAATTACCTAGGTATTATGTTAATGTTTTGCAACATCGCTGTATACCCCATAAAGATGCACAATTATTATGTGTCAACTTTAAAAAGTTAAAAATAAATGTCTTATACAGTGTTAGTGAGACTCAAACTGGCACAACCTCTATGGAAAATCATATGGAGATACCTCAAAGAGCTAAACGGAGATCCACCATTTGACCCAGCAATCCTAGTGGGATTCCCAAAGGAAAAAAGGTCATTTTATAAAAAGGGCACTTGCATATGAATGTTTATAGCAGCACAATTCACAAACACAAAGACATGGAAACAACCCAGTGCTGATCAATACACAAACAGATTAATAAAACGTGTTATATGAATACTATGGAGTATATTCAACCATAAAGAAAAATGGCAATCTAGTATCTTCTGCAACCTGGATGGAACTGGAAGCCATTCTTGTCAGTGAGACTTCACAGAAATGGGGAAAAAAAATATGTGCACTCAATGCAAGGTTGCCTTGATCAACATTTGAGGCACACATTGAAAATCCAGCTGAGAGAGCAGGGAGGAAGAGGTGAGTAAATTCACACCTATTGGGTATAGTGCATACAGGGTGAGGGAACAGGCTTATAATCTTTGTGGGGTTTTTTTGTTTTTTGTTTTTAGGCTTATAATCTTGACTCAATTGGTGCAGAAAACAAAGTATGTGACTAAAACACATGTACCCCCTAATATTCTAAAATCTTCAAAAATTCTTTAAAAAACTGTCTTACAGAGTGTTTCATATCACTTACTTTTTCTGAGCAGCTTCATAGAAGTCGCATATATGTTTGTACAAGAATATATTTGGTTAATGCCTTAGTATAGGACATTCACTTCTTTATACCTTTTTTCTTATTATTATCAATCATGACAATGAACTCTTCATCCACTTGTATGAGTATTTTTGTGAGGAAAATTCTTAATCTTGGAATTGCATTTTAAATTTGTATGTTACCAAATTTCTGTCCACAGAGATTGTACTTATCCCCATTCCTACTAAAAGACTGCCTAGTGACTCAAACTTTGACAAATTTATGTATTATCAAACTTTTAAATTTCTGATGATCAGGCTCAGCGCCTGTGGCTCAACGGGCTAAGGTGCCAGCCACGTACACCTGAGCTGGTGGGTTCAAATCCAGCCCGGGCCCACCAAACAACAAATGACGGCTGCAACCAAAAAATGGCCGGGTGTTGTGGCGGGCGCCTGTAGTCCCAGCTACTTGGGAGGCGGAGGCAAGAGACTCGCTTGAGCCCAGGAATTGGAGGTTGCTGTGAGCTGTGATGCCACAGCACTCTACCCAGGGTGACAGCTTGAGGCTCTGTCTCAAAAA
>CAUYRH010042317.1:0-26797 GCA_963574655.1 Perodicticus potto | reverse complement strand
TTCAAATTTTCCTTTCTCTTTAGCAGACATGGTCTTCCACCTCTCTGAGCACTTCTTAGAAAACTCTGAGAAGTTGACTGAAGCATCTGGGTGCTTCTTCTTGTGCTCCTCCCGACAAGTTTGCACAAAGAATGCATATGATGACATTTTGCCTCTCAGCTTCTTAGGATCTCCTTTGCCCATGTTTAGTTATGTTTCCTCAGGGAGGCACAGAGCTGCCCAGTGCCCATCCGGCTCTCACTTGCCCTGGCGCTCCACATTCAACATTCTTAAACAAAACAGTTATCAGCCCAGAATTCTGTATCCTGCTAACATAAGCTTCAAAATTGATGGAGAAATAAAATCTTTTGTGGATATACAAACACTAAGGAAATTTTCTACAACAGGACTAGCTTTATAGGAAATGCTTAGACCTTTTCTTTACCTTGACTATCACAATGGACCACCAGCAAAGTAAACACTCAGAAGCTAAAGGTCAAAACTTAGCTTCCACAATGGCACAAAGGATAAAACTACCCAACAGACTTTCACAAAAAAGATGAATAGAATTCTACCATACTTATCAATTTTCTCAATAAATGTGAATGGATTGAATTCATCACTGAAGAGGCACAGGCCAGCTGATTGTATAAAATAGCACAAGCTATCCATATGCAGTCTCTAGGAAACACACCTAGCCTTGAAGGACAAATCAAGACCCAGGTTAAAAGGGATGAAAAACAGTATTTCTAACAAATGGAAATCAGAAGAAAGTAGTGGTTGCAATCTATTTTCAGATACAAGTGGATTTAAAGCAACTAAAGTTAAAAAAGACAAAGATGGACACTTTATACTAATCAAGGGAACAATACAACAAGAAGACATTTCAATTTTAAATATTTATGCACCCAATTTAAATGCTCCCAGATTTATGAAACAGACCTTGATGTGGCTGAGCAATATGATATCCCATAACACCATAATAGTTGGGGACTTTAACTCTTCTGTGTTTAGATCCTCTAAACAGATGCTAACCAAAGATACAAAGGAATTAAATGTGACCCTAGAACAAATGGGATTAATAGATATATACAGAACACACTATCTTAAAGCTAAAGAATATTCATTTTTATCATCAGCCCATGGGTACGTACTCCAGAATCGACCACATCCTAGGATACAAATCCAACCTCTGCAAAATCAAAAAAAGAGAAGTTATACCTTTTATCTTCTCAGACCACAAGGCAATAAGGTGGAACTCAACTCTGCTGAATGATAATTGGGTTCAGGAATAGATAGAAGAGAAAATCATGAAATTCCTCAAACATGAAAACAATGAAGACACAAGTTACCAAAACCTGTGGGATACAGCAAAAGCAGTCTTTTTTTTTTTTGAGACAAAGTCTCACTATGTCATCCATCAGTAAAGTGCAGTGGCATCAGAGCTAACAGCAACCTCCAGCTCTTGCCTTATCCTCACAAGTAGCTGGGACTACAGGTACCTGCCCAGAATGCCCAGCTATTTTTTGTTGTTGTAGTTTGGCTGGAGCTGGGTTCAAACCTGCCATCCTTGGTATATGGGACTGGCACCCTACTCACTGAGCCACAGACACCGCCCTTTCTCTGTCAATTTTAAAGCTTAGCTTAGCAGGATATAGAATTCTGGGCTGGAAATTGTTCTGTTTAAGTAGATTAAAGGTAGATGACCATTGTCTTCTTGCTTGGAAAGTTTCATTAGAGAAGTCTGTGGTCACCCTGAGGGATTTGCTCCTGTAGGTCAACTGGCACTTACTCCTGGCAGCTTGAAGAATCTTTTCTTTTGTCTTGACTTTGGACAGGTTCATCACAATGTGTTTTGGAGAAGCTCAGTTAGAGTTGAGGGGACCTGGGGTCCAATATCCCTCTGAAAGGAGTGTGTCAGAAACTTTTGTGATATTTGGGAAATTTTCATTTATAATATTCTCCAGTATGGCTTCCATTCCCCCTGGGGCATTCTTCTTCCCCTTCTGGGATACCTATAACTCATATGTTTGAACACTTCATAAAGTCCCATAATTCTGTCAGTGAACAGTATGCTTTCTCTCTCTTCTTTTCTGCCTCTTTAAATGTCTGAGTTATCTCAAGAGCTTTGCCCTCTACCTCTGAGATTCTTTCTTCTGCATAGTCTAATCTGTTGTTGATACTTTCTATTGCATCTTTAAGTTCCTTTATTGACTGCTTCAGTTCCTTCAGCTCTGCTATATCCTTTCTATATTCTTCATATTGTTCATCTCTTATTTGATTCTGTTTTGGGATTTCCTGTTGGTTATTTTCCACTTTATCAGCAGTTTCCTTCATTGTTTCATCATCTGTATTCTAAATTCCCTTTCTGTCATTTCTAACATTTCTTTATAGGTAGCTACTTCACAGTCCTTTGGTGCGGGGTGCGGTGCTCTGGACTGTTTTTTCATGTTGCCAGGATTTTTTTGCTGATTCTTCCTCATGAGTGTTTTCTTTTATCTGTTTACTTGCCCTAATTTTCCTTTCACTTCCTCTTGCTCTTTAAGTTACTGTGCCTCTGGACTAGGGTTTCAATTAGTCCTTTGGTACAGGACCAGGAGGATGGGAATATTGAAGAGCAAGAAGGGAAAAAAGAAAAAAGAGAGAGAAAAGAGAAAGGAGAGGGGGTCAGTAAAAGGGAATATTGACAAAAGAAGAGAGGCACAGAAAGAGGGAAACAGGAGCAATATAGGTGTACTGTAGGGTAACCAACCACAAAAACCCCCAACCTCTGGGGATGCTAGGTTGGGTGGGTCCCTTGAGGTCAGCAACTCTTTGCTAGCCTGTTCAGACACAGTACCCTACCTCCACCAAGTAGAGAGGAAAGACAAAAATGGCTATAAATCAAACCAAAACAAGGAAACAGAAAATTTTACAGGATAAAAGTGGGGGAAAAAAACAAATAATAGGGGTAGAAACACTAGCAAAAAATGAAGTTATAATTGGTAAAGAAGATAACAATGGAAAATTATATTTAAACTAGAAAAATGAAGAAAGAAAAGACAAAAAGAATAAAAAATCTAGAGGGAAAATGTTGAAATTAAAAAACAAAAACAAAGCAGTATATATATCTTGCTAAATATTGCCTGGGCAACAGGTGATCTTCTGGGGTATGAAATGCTAATCACAATGCTGATATAGCTGTTCAAGATGGAGACTGGAGGCCTCTGCTGATTTCTCAAACCCCTCAGGGTGGAGAGCCTAAACTTCTCCTCTGCCCACTTAAAAGACACTTTAAACCATTAACCATGGCTAAGTAGAAGCTTTCCCAGGAAAACAATTACCGCTGGGATCTCTCCTGAAGTGGCTATTCACTTACCCAGTGTGCCAAAACAGGTCTCATTCTATGCCCCTGAGGGCCAAGGTTGTAATCTGCCAAACACTGAAATTTCCACGTGTCAGTCTCTGCCTTTGGGCTACTCAGACACTAGATTACTAGCCCAAGGTCTCCCTGCCTGATCCTCACACTGCGACCCTGAGGGCGGAGCCTGCAGGGGCAGTTTTCCCACTGTGGAGGCCACTGGGTGGCCTACAGCCAAACAATATAAGCTCCATTCCAACTCAGCAGCTTAGTCCGGGGCCCTAGACAATGCTTAAAGTCATCCGCACTCTTGCCCAAGTTCTCCCAAGGTAACTCAACCAAGTGCCCAAGTCCAGAAAAACAAAACAGCCCATAGGTAAGGCCTTTCCTGCTTGTAATCTCACTGTTGCTGTAGTTACAGGTGTGGGCAGCCTCCAATCCAACAAATGCACACTACCACTTGCCAGTTCTCCACTGCTTTTGTCCTCCTTATGGGGTCCAGAAGTTTCTTGCTTTCTCCCTGTGTCTCCAAAGGGATGTTTCTGGGCAGATTCCACTAGCTAGAGATTCCTGAAGTCTTCTCTCCCCAGTCTCACCACACCTGGTTGCAAGGAAGCTGTTACTTGGCTGCCATCTTTCTCCTCACTCCTTCTCAGACCACAAAGCACTAAAGGTAGAACTCAGCTTCAACAAAAATGTTCAACCCCACACAAAGGCATGGAAATTAAATAACCTGCTGAATGACAGTTGGGTGCAGGAAGAAATAAAACAGGAAATCATTAACTTCCTTGAGCATAACAACAATGAAGACACAAGCTACTAAAATCTGTGGGATACTGCAAAAGCAGTTCCGAGAGGAAAATTTATCACTTTAGATGCCAACATCTGAAAAACAGAAAGAGAGTGCATCAACAAACTCACAAGCCATCTTATGGAATTGGAAAAAGAAGAACAATCTAAGCCTAAACCCAGCAGAAGAAAAGAAATATCCAAAATTAAATCAAAGATCAATGAAATTGAAAACAAAAGAATCACTCAGAAAATTAATGAAACAAGGAGTTGGTTTTTTTGAAAAAATAAAGAAAATAGATAAACCTTTGGCCAGACTAACTAGAAACACAAAAGTAAAATCTCTAGTAATCTCAAGCAGAAATGATAAAGGGGAAATTACAACTGATCCACAGAGATACAAGAGATCATCTCTGAATACTACCAGAAAATCTATGCCCAGAAATTTGACAATGTGAAGGAAATGGATCAATATTTGGAATCACACCCTCTCCCTAGACTTAGCCAGGAAGAAATAAAGCTCCTGAACAGACCAATTGCAAGCACTGAGATAAAAAAAAACAATAAAAAAATCTTCCAACAAAAAATACCCTGATCCGGATGGCTTCACACCAGATTTCTATCAAACCTTCAAGGAAGAGCTTATTCCTACACTGCAGAAATTATTCTAAAAAATTGAGGAGGAAGGGATCTTCCCCAACATGTTCTAGAAAGCAAACATCACCCTGATACCAAAACCAAGAAAAGACCCAACTGAAAAGGAGAATTTCAGACCAATTTCACTCATGAAGATGGATGCAAAAATTCTCAACAAAATCCTAGCCAATAGATTACAGCATATCATCAAAAAAGTCATACATCATGATCAAGTAGGTTTCATTCCAGGGATGCAAGGCTGGTTTAACATACGCAAGTCCCTAAACATTATCCACCGAAGTAACAGAAGCAAAAACAAAGACCATATAATCCTTTCCATAGATGCAGAAAAAGCATTAGATAAAATCCAGCATCCTTTTCTAATTAGAACACTAAAGAGTATAGGCATATGTGGTACATTTCTTAAATTGATCGAAGTTATCTATGATAAACCCATAGCTAATATTTTACTGAATGGAGTAAAACGGATAGCTTTTCCTCTTAGAACTGGAACCAAACAAGGTTGTCCTCTGTCACCATTACTATTCAGCATAGTGATGGAAGTTCTAGCCAATACAATTAGGCAAGACAAGGAAATAAAGGGCTTCCAAATGATAGCCGAGGAGGTCAAACTCTCCCTCTTTGCTGATGATATGATCTTATACTTAGAGAACCCCAAAGACTCAACCACAAGACTCCTGGAAGTCATTAAAAAATAGAGTAATGTCTCAGGATATAAAGTCAATGTGCACAAGTCAGTAGCCTTTGTATACAATAATAACAGTTGAGATGAGAGGCTAATTAAGGACACAACTCCCTTCACCATAGCTTCAAAGAAAATGAAATACCTAGGAATATACCTAACAAAGGAAGCGAAGGACCTCTATAAAGAAAATTATGAAATCCTAAGACAGGAAACAGCAGAGGATCTTAACAAATGGAAGAACATACCATGCTCACGGCTGGGAAGAATCAACATCGTTCAAATGTCTATCCTTCCCAAGACAATCTACTGATTCAATGCCATCCCTAGTAAAATACCAACGTCGTACTTTCAAGACTTTGAAAAAATGATTCTTCATTTTGTATGGAACCAGAAAAAAACTCGTATAGCTAAAGCAGTTCTTAGTAATAAAAACATAGCTGGTGGCATCACCATACCAGATTTTAGGCTGTACTACAAGGCCATAGTGGTCAAGACTGCATGGTACTGGCATAAAAATAGAGACATAGACATTTGGAATTGACTAGAAAACCAGGAAATGAAACTAACATCTTATAACCACCTGATATTTGATAATCCAAACAAAACACTGGGGAAAAGAATCCCTATTCAATAAATGGTGCTGGGAGAACTGGATAACCACAAGTAAAAAACTGAAACTGGACCTGCACCCCTTACCACTTACAAAAATTGATTCAAGAGGGATAAAAGATTTAAATCAAAGGTATGAAACAATAAAAATCCCCAAAGAAAGTGTGGGGAAAAATACTTTAAGATATCAGCCTGGGGAAAGACTTTAGGAAGAAGACTTCCGTGGCAATTGCAACAACAACAAAAATAAATGGGGGTCAGCACCTGTAGCTCAGTGGTTAGGGCGCCAGCCACATACACCAGGGCTGGCAGATTTGAACCTGGCTGGGGCCTGCTAAACAACAATGACAAGCAAAAAAATAGCCAGGCGTTGTGGCAGGCGCCTGTAGTCCCAGCTACTTGGGAGGCTGAGGCAAGAGAATCTCTTAAGCTCAAGAGTTTGAGTTTGCTGTGAGCTGTGATGCCATGGCACTCTACCAAGGGTGACATAGTGAGAGTCTGTCTCAAAAAACAAAACAAAACAAATGGGACTTAATTAAACTGAAAAGGTTCTGTACAGCTAAAGAAACAACTATCAAAGCAAATAAACAACCTACACAATAGGAAAAGATATTTGCAAATTATGAATTGGACAAAAGCTTGATAAATAGGATCTATAGAGAACTCAAATTAATCAACAGAAAAAAGACCCAGTAATCCCATATATCACTGGGCAAGAGACATGAATACATTCTTCTCTAAAGAAGACAGATGAATGGCTAACAAACATGAAAACATGCTCGTTGTCCCTAATCATCAGAGAAATGCAAATCAAAACTATCTTGAGATATCACCTAACCCCAGTGAGAATGTCCCACATTGTAAGGTCTCAAAGCTGTAGATGCTGGCATGGATGTGGAGTGATAAGAATACAACCGTTTTGGAAGGAAGTATGGAGAATCCTCAAAGAACCTAAGCTAGACCTCCCATTTGATCCTGCAATCCCATTACTAGGCATCTACCCAGAAGAAGAAAAAACATTCCTTATTATAAGAACTTTTGCACTAGACTGTTTATTGCAGCTCAATTTACAATTGCCAAAATGTGGAAACAGCCTAAATGCCCCTTAACCCAGGAATGGATTAACAAACTGTGGTATATGTATACCATGGAATACTATTCAGGCACTAAAAAAGATGCAGACTTTACATCTTTTGTATTAAGCTGGATGGAGGTGGAACACATTCTTCTTAGTAAAGCATCACATGAATGGAGAAGCAAGAATCCAATGTACTCAATTCTAATATGAACACAGTAGATGAGCTACTGTGGGTGGGTAGGGGAAAAGGCAGCCGGGAGAGGGGAGGCAGGCGAGGGATGGGAGTAATGGTGTGTGACACACCTCTTGTGGGGTGGGAGACAAGTATAAGAAGTACTTTCTCTAATAAATGCAATCAGTGTAACCTAAATCTTTGTACCCTCAATGAAGCTGAAAAAATAAAAATATAAGTGTTAAAAATCCAAAATAAAGTAAAATAAAATAAAAATGGAAGATTAAAGCATCAAGTTTAAAAAGGCTTAGCTATGGGGGAAGGAGGGAATTGGGTAGAAGGTATAGGGATAGAAGTTAGTTTTCTCTGAATGCAACTTGTTTGTTAGATTTTACTTTTTAATTTCTTTTTGAGACAGAGTCTCACTATGTCACCCTCGGTAGAGAGCTGTGGTGTCACCGCTCACAGCAACTTCAAACTCTTGCGCTTAAGCTATTCTCTCACCTCAGTCTCCCAAGTAGCTGGGACCACAGGCGCCCGCCACAATGCCCAGCTATTTTTTCTGGTTGCAATTGTCATTGTAGTTTAGCAGGCCTGGGCTGGGTTTGAACCTGCCAGCTTCAGTGTATGTGGACGGCCCTACCCACAGAGCTATGGGCACCGCCATGGGTATTCATTTCTTATGGCCACTGTAAAAGATCACAACGTTGGTGGCTTAAAACAATAGATATTTGTTGTCTTACAGTTTAGGGGGCCAGGTTTAAAATACTATTTTGCAACTCCAAATGAATTAATCTATGTAGGTATTATTGACCATGGTTGTGTAAATAACAAAACGAGAACCTCAGATATTCTGTTATCTGGTAGAACACAAACATTCTACTGAAGTATTTTTTTGCCAAAAAATTAAACTTGAATCAGATCAAGCCTCTTGTGCTCTAAGAACAAGCATTTTGCTGATTTTGCCAGTTCCTCAGTCGGGGAAAGCTGAGCTTCCCAAAGCCGCCCAGCTAGAGGTGTCCGGGTGTGCACCTAGGGCGGCGCGTGAGCACTTGGCGCTCGCGAGCTCTTCCTCAGCGTGAGCTTTTGCAATCTGCTGGGTTTTCCCACTTAAATTTACGGTCAGCCTCGACCACTCCCACCGCACACGGCCTCGAAGGCCAGGTGGGCAGGGCGCATGCGTGTGCTCCAGCATAGGCTTTGAGCAGCGCGCGTGCGGGGCGGGGCCGCGACGTCTGCGTAAAGGTGCGTCTGCAGACCACATTTCCCAGAAACGCTGGCGCGCCTTTCCCCGCCCAGTGTCCCAGAGTCCTTTTCGAGCTGGAGGCTGGGTTTGTCTCTGGGATGCGGAGCTGGTGATACTAACCTGTGCGGGAGTCGGAGGTGCAGGTCTTGCATCGAGGCCCGTTTTAGGTCCAAGCTCCATCCTAGGGGATGTGGGGCCCTTGGCTCTCACACCCCTCTCAGCCAAATGGCGGACGGTCTCCGGGACGGGCTAGCGGGTGTTCCACCGCCGGAGGGTGGACTCGCACCCCTCGGAGCCGGGTAGGCTCATACAGGACGGTGTTTGGCAGCTGAGAATGAAAACAGCACTCGCTAACGAGAAGCTGCCCTCACGGCGGACTAGTAAAGATTGAGTGAGAAACTCAAGTTAGGGAAAGGAATGCTTGAGCAAGACGGCTCGCTAGGAACAAAATGCTAACTTGAACCCACGTTTCCTTTGGCAATAGTCTGGAGAAAGAGCCCGCGAACACCAGGCGCTCCCGAAAGAGAAGACCACACCTCCCGAACCCGCTCAGATAATTCTCTCACTACCCATAATCTCTGCGTTCCACACTTCTCCCCCCAGATTTTAGACGGAGGGATGAAGGTGCGCCGTTACGAATGTCGACAGAGGGTGTCGTTGCTCGCGGCTGTCCACCTGCTTCTCCATTCTTCCCTTAATCCGGACTTCTGGCGTTTATACTCTATAAACTCCTCTATACTCCTTTATTTCCATGCTTCGGAGCTCTCTTAATTGACTTTATTCCTGACGCTAACTCCCCAGGATTGGCTTAGTGAATGGACCTTAACTCACACCCCATTATGTAGACGTAGTTGGTGAACTTCTATAAAGGGCCAGATTGTAAACATTTTAGGCTTTGTGGTCTCTAATGGTGGTTAATTTTACCGTTGTGTCACAAAATTGGCCATAGACAACATTTACGTGTATGGGTGTGGCTATGTTCTGACTAAACTTTACTGACACATTTCAATTTCATATAATTTTCATGGCGTCACAAAATGTTCTTTTAGCCTTTTTTCCCAGCCATTTAAAAATGTAAGAATCATTTTTAGCTCTGGCCGCCAGCTGGCAGTAGTTTGTCAACTCTTCTGAGAGAAACAGAAGCGTTCACTGAAAACTGGGAGTTCAGGAAGAAGTGCTGGCCAAAATGATAAAATTCGTGGCCTGCTTTTCTATACCTGGGAGTGAGTAGGATTATTTCCAGGTCCTCATTTGCCCTCTCACTCGGGTCTTGCAAGGTATATAGTACCTACTGATAAGTGAGAATTCTGTCAAGGTAAATCTGAGAGTCTCTGGTTTCTTTGGCGTCACAGCTCTTTAGGATCCTGCTCATTTTGTTTTGTTTTTGTTTTAAATTAGAGACAAGATCTGGCTACCTTGCCCATGCTGGAGTGCAGTTGCCATTCATAGGTATGATAGTAGGGCACTGCAGCCTCCAACTCTTGCTCATTTCTGAGAAGCAGGGGGAAAAAATGGCAGCTTGCTCTTTGTAGTGAGGTCTCAGGTTTAAGCCTTTTCCCTTTAAAGTTAACTTTTTTTTTGAGACAGAGTCTCACAAGCTGTCGCCCTGGGTAGAGTGCTGTGGCGTCACAGCTCACAGCAACCTCTTGGGTTCAAGCCATCCTCTTGCCTCAGCCTCCCAAGTAGCTGGGACTACAGGTGCCCGCCACAATGCCTGGCTATAAAGTTAACTTTTATCCATGATCAGTATTCTAGGTACTAGAAGAGAGGTGGTCCCTTTCCATTCTGGGGTCCAACACATACAAAGAGGAAATGAACGTGATGATTTACAAAAATACTTTAATTACAAAGCACTCTACAAAAAAAAATTTTTTTTGTTTTTGAGACCGAGTCTCACTTTTTTGTTTTTGGTAAAGTACCCTGGGGTCATACCTCACAGCAACCTCAAACTCTTGGGCTCAGGCAGTCCTCTTACCTCAGCCTCCCTACTAGCTGGGACTACAGGTGCCTCAGAACACCCAGCTATTTTTTTTTTTTTTTAGAGCTCTGGCTCAGGCTGGTCTCAAACTCCTGAGCTCAGGTAATCCACCCACCTCAGCCTCCTAGAGTGCTAGGATTACAGGTGTGAGCCACCCACCCGGCCTACGAATATTGAAGGAAAAAAAAGGATAGGTGACACATTGTTCTTTATCTTTTATTTTTTATTTTTTAAGAGAGAGGGTCACACTCTGTTGCCCAGGCTGGAATGTAGTTGCATAATCATAGCTTACTGTAGCCTCCAACTCCTGGGCTCAAGTGATCTTCTGTCTCAGCCTCTCATGTAACTAGGACCGTAGGCAAGTGCCACCATTCCCTGCTAATCTTTGAATTTTTTTTTCTGTAGATACATAGGTGTGCTATGTTGCCCAGGCTGGTCTCAAACTCCTGGCCTCAAGAGATTCTCCCACCTCAGTCTCCCAAAGTGCTGGGATTACAGGCATGAACCACCATGCTCAGTGTGAGAAGCTGACTTTACTGAATACTTTGCACTTCTCTACTTTGTACAATGCATGTTTATTAGAGCAAATGAATTTTTTCCATTCAGCTGATATTTAAGTGCTTACTGTGTACTGGTTGGTGTCTTTCTGGTTCTCAAGTAAATCCTCTCCATTACTGCTTTCTTTTGGTTCCAGAAAGGGTAGGACCATAGGTGGTCTTCCAAGCACTTTATTTATTTATTTAATTTTTGATACAGAGTCTCACTTTGTCACCATTGGTAGAGTGCCATGGCATCATAGCTCACAGCAACCTCAAACTCTTGGGCTCAAGCGATTCTCTTCTCAGCCTCTGGAGTAACTGTGCGTACAGACATTGGCCACACTGTCTGGCTATTTTTAGAGATGGAGTCTCACTCTGGCTCAGGCTGGTCTCTACTCGTGAGCTCAGGTAATCCATCCACCTCAGCCTTCCAGAGTGCTAGGATTACAGGCATGAGCCACCACTCCCAGCCTAAAATATTAAATTAAAATGCAAAATAAGAACAATTAACAAGTATTGATATCCATTTGTTGTGGAGACAGACCTATACTTGGGAAAGATGCCCAGTGAAAGAGCAGAACAATATGCACTGAGGGGCATGTGAGATAATCAGAGCATGGGAGGGGCATGTTACTGGCCAAAAAAATCTCATGGAAGGCAACCGTGGGTTCAGTGAGGAATTCTAGGAATTAGTGGAGATGCAAAAAATGAGCATTATTCCCAAAGTGAAGAGTGACACCAAGAAAGACATGGTGGGTACAAAACAGCATGAATAAGGGGAAAACAAGGACATCGGAAATTGGAGAATATCGGGGTGGAGGCTCGTGTGCAGCTGAGGGCAGATTGGGGAAGACCCTGAAACAGCCCATCGCTTCCTTGGTGCAGACACTTGCGGGCAGAAAGGGTTCAGAAAGAACCAACTTCTCCAGCCAGGGTTGTGGTTCTTGGACCTCCTTCCTTCTTTTGAGATCCTGCTTCATGTTGCCATCACTTCATAAAGCAGCTCTGCTGGGAAAGCTGGTATACGCTGGGCACCAGCAGGGGTGATATGGTCAGCACGCTGGCGACCTGACCCACCACAAGCGCAACGTTTTCCAGCACTCTTGATGGCCTCCATGGTAGTGGTGCTGGAGTCCTGTCTGTAGCTGCAGCTTCCTATGATGTAGTGTAATGTGACCCCTGGGTATCCAAATGTGCGGCACCTGTGGATTTAACCAACCCCCTGATCAACAACATTTGAACCCCCCCCAATGATATAAAAGTAAAATGTAAAAATATAGCAATGATTTACATGACATTTATATTATTATAAGTAATAGCGACGATTTAAAGTACATGGGAGGATGTGCATAAGTTATATGCAAATACAATGCCATTTTATTTTTTGAGCATCTGTGGATTTGGGTATCCATAGGGGTCCTGGTACCAGTTCTTCAGGGATACTGAGGGACAACTGTGCTTGCAGAAAATAATGATGCTTAGAATGAGAGTATAATACTCCAGGTATAGTTTTTAGTCAATGTAGACTGGAGTGAGATCATTAGTTTTCAACTTTTGGATACAGATTTTATTTTGCTATGGTCTAAGATGGTCCAAAAGAAAACATCTCTACTCTGTGGACATCAAATAGGCAACTTCATTGCAAAACTACCAGGACTGTAGTAAAGACAAGAACAACTTTTAGCTCCCGTCAGTTATGATGAATTTAGAAAGGAGGTTTTGAGGGTGAAAACAATGCAGTTTTAGGTTAAACTCCTTAACGTACTTCTGAGCTAGCTCCAGGTGATCACTGACTGTATGGTTCCAAAACTTGAAAAGATCTGGGTGGGGGGATCAAAAACTGGTGGGGAGAGGTATTTTCTTGAGTTGGGCTCTTTTCATGTAAACATTTGAATTTAAGGAACTGTATGAGAGAAGACAAAAACAGATTAAAAGAAAACTTACAATGCTCTAATCCAGCGGTTCTCAACCTGTGGGTCACGACCCCTTTGGGGGTCTTCTGCATATCAGACATTTACATTGCGATTCACAACAGTAGCAAAATTACAGTTAGGAAGTAGCAATGAAAATAATTTTATGGTTGGGGGTCACCACAACATGAGGAACTGTATTGAAGGGTCGTGGCATTAGGAAGGTTGAGGACCACTGCTCTAATCTCTTAAAAATACTTAATTTTATAAAATTGTAGGCACATACTATTTGTGCTCAGAATTTCCATTTAACATTATTTTATAAGAAGAACTCAACTAAGTGCTGGGATATGGGGTTCCAATCCTTACTCTGTCACTATGTGACACATGACCTCAGGTGAGACACTTGAGCATCATGGCTTTCACTTTCCCTGTCCATGCAGAGTGGAGGACCCAATGTTGCTCTCAAGCTTACACACATATTTACACATACCACTGCAGTGCACATGCTTGCCATTTTAATAGTTATTAAAAATGTTCTAAGGGGCTGATAATTATGAAATATAGAGCCACAGGGGAGTAACAAATAGGGGACTAAAAATACATTTACAGGCACATACAAATGAATTGACACCAGAAGACGAAGAATGAAAAAAACAGACTTAACGTTTTAAAGTCCAAATAAAGATTTAGTAAGAAAAACTTAACACTTAGATTTGTATGAAACAGATCCTCAGGATTAAAATTTAGATCTTAACAAAAACCTGCCATAAGAAATACGATGGAAAAGGAGAGTCATTAGCTTATAAATACAAGTTATCAAGACATGTAATAGTTAATATATTAGATATGATACAGCTAGTTCTCTTAATTGCCCTCTATTTAACCCATTTGACAGATTAACTGACAAGCTCCATTCTCTGTATAGAATCTGTTGATAGCCGTGGCACAGGACCTCGTGCAAAGTCACTGCTTTCTAATACATGTAACAGGGAAATGTTCTCTCCAATTTAGGTATATGCTTAACAAGACTTAGTTGTTTTCTCCCAGAGTTTATGTGCCTTACATAATTATATCCCTCATTACATAATTAGATACTATGTAACTGATGAAAACTTAGTTGAATGGTTGCAAGAAGTGTTAATGACACTCAAGTGACAGGGAGCCTGCCTAATGTCCAGATCTTGGTATCTAAATAGTTTACCTATTAAAAGGAGTCAGGAATCCCATGTCTGGGATATTGAAAAGTGCAAGGTGAACTTCAGATATCTTGTGTCAGATGGCAAAATTAAATCATCCAACACTAGAGACGAAATGTTAAAAGGACATAGAGCTACTTAAAGGTTCCAATTGGCCAATTTGGGACAATTTTAACATCAAAAAAAATGATCATAATTGACTATAGCACACTGACTGATTTGTCATCACTGAAGATGGTAACATCAAACTCTTCACTGGTAATTAAACTCTTAAACTGGTAAAGTGGCGGTTCTCAACCTTCCCAAAGCCACAATGTGTTTTCATTGTTAAAAAGGGGTTGCAACCCACAGGTTGAGAACCACTGTGGTAAAGGAAAACAGCTGAGCATGACCCTGCCCCTACTGCATTCCCAGTTGACGGGAAGTTCCCCCATAGAGAATGCCAGTCAGCACATGATAAAGAATGACATAATTAGAAAATGAGCGTTTTGCAAATCTTGATCAAACAATTGATTTAAAGATCACTGGTGTACTAAAACCACCAAGTGAAAAGTTGTTGCCAAACAGGATATTAATATGCTGCCAACGTGTCAGTCCACAGACTAATTTGTAGTAGGAAAAACTACCTTTCTATTGGGAAGATGTGGTTACCACCTCAACTGAGTGATCAGGTGTCTCATCAATGATAATAGGTCACCTAGATGATATGACACTTTTGATATGATGCAATATGAAATTTACCTGTGAAGGGGGTTTACCATTAAAAATGTTTAACCTGAGGCTGGGCACAGTGGCTCACACCTGAAATCCTAGTACTCTGGGAGGCTGAGGTGGTGGATTGCTTGAACTCAGGAGTTTGAGACCAGTGAGAGCACGAGGGAGACACCATTTCTAAAAATAGCTGGGCATTATGGACACCTGTATACTGGGGAGGCTGAGGCAAGAGAATCACTTAAACCAAAGAGTTTGAGGTTGCTTTAACTTATGATATCTTGGCACTCTACTGAGGGTGACAAAGTGAGATTCTGTCTTAAAAATAAAATATTTAACCTGACTCCAATCAAGCCTTTGGCCCTAGCGTTGAATTTATAGAATACAGCAACATCCACATGTAAACCATGTAGGAACAATTAGTTAATTCCTGAATGTGAGACATTCTTCAAGACAATCGACCTGCTCTCTTAAAACATGAGGAAAAAACAAAAGTGGAGACTGTTTTAGATAGATGAAACAGATGTAACAAATATTATGTGTGAAAACTGAGAGGATCAACAGGAAATTTAAACATGGACAGGGTCCTTGGGTATCAGGGAATTATTGATAGCTGAGACTGCATTTTTATGAAATGCATGCTTTAGGATTTAGAAGTGAAATGTCATGTCTGTAAGTTACTTTCCAATTGTTCGGTAAAAATGGCAAAATGTTAATTTTAGAATTTGGGTAAGGGTACACATTTTATTTTCTTATTTTTAATTTTTTTTGTATTTGACCACTTTCAAAATAGAAGTTGTGGACTATTTGCTAACTATTGTTGAATTATTCGTGGGTCGGACAACTATAAAAGTTGGAAAAAATACACAGTTCTAGGATTCTCCACTATTATTCTTTTATAAGGGCATCAATTGTCTCTGTGTATCAGTGGAAGACTTTATAAATGCATTATTTACATAAAACACACCAAAGCAGGAAATACAAAGTAATGAAAAGAAAGGAGCTATGAACGTTAACACTTCACATGTTCATCCAAGAGAAAGTAGTATGTTAGGGATGAAGTGGCATCACAAAGTGTATCTTCAACACAACTTTTTCTTTTAACATGGTAACTATGGAATAAGCACAGTTTGAGTATTTTGCAACCTGTGCTTTGTGAAGGATGATAATTGACATCAAGGTTAACCAAAGTGAGGAAAAGAGAAAGCAAGAGTTTCATAAAGAAAACATTCAATATAGCTTTGAAGATGCTAGCACCCCAGGTCTTTCCTTCAGCACCTGTTCATAGGATGTTTATATAACCAGTGATGTCCAAATGAAGCTGCATGACCAGTAATGCTTAAATTGATATTTATGGCACCAGAATCTCTATCAATTTTCCCTCATTAGCTCAGGAAAATTTCCTTGTGCAAAGATGTCCCAGAAAATTTGATTCTCCATTTTTAAGCAATTCCTGTTACCCAGTAAATAATACTTATTAAATATTTCTTGACACACAAAAGCACTGTTAGTTCTACCAATTTTCAGTCCATGCCAGTCAATTCTACCTTAATATTCTAGTTTATGTAATTTATTCATTAATTCAACCAGTAAGTATTGACCACATGCTATATGCAAGGCACTGGGGAAACAAAAACGAACAGAATGAAATCTAAGTTCTCAGAATATGGTCTTATATTCAGGTAGTGGAATGCTGTGAATATTAAACATAATAGTGTTTGTACCTATTTCCATTTGCATTCCTGCCAGTTTTCCTTTTATGTTGTTTAGGACTCAAGAACTCAGTTATCAGTGTTTGATGAGTACTGCATCAATGAAAGTTTCTGCATCAATGCTTTTTCCAATAGAATTTCCTTTCCTGACATGTTAAAGAATCATCTCTATTTTATGTATGAAGGTACCAGGTTTCCAATTATTCCTTAAAAATCAGTCATTTTGTTTTTAGTTTCTTCTTATAAACAGGCTGAATTTTGCTTTTTTAGGTAGCCACTCTTATTTTCTTAGGTAAAGCAAGTCCAACTACATTCTCTTTCTTCACTCCATTAAGCTTTCCCATTTATCCCTGACCCACTTTCTGCAGTGAACTCCAATCTATTCTCCATCATGTATTTTTTTTTTTTTAATCACATTTCTACATAGATGCTTTTATGACTCCCTTGTCTTGGTATATGGGTAGCATTTGGCAACTCGTTTGACAATTTCTTATGTTCATTCCATGACAGAACAGTTAAGATCACGTCCTTACTTTCTTTGCTCTAGAAAGCTTTTTGTTGCTTAAATTGGCTATGATTTTTCAACTGTATTAAGCCCTAAAAGGATCCAATTAGGAAATTTGGGACCTGAGCATGTAGGCACTCAACATATGTGTTTTAATGGAAGAAACAGACTTGCGACAGTAAAACAGTCACAGAGAAATCTTAAGTTATGAATTTAGGAGTCAGGTGAAAAAAATGGGAACTGTGTGCTTATTTTTCCCTTCTGGATGACCCTGGATGTTAAAACCTAGTGAAACTGAGGCTAATATGTTTTAAAGATTAATCAGCTTTTGAGTGCTTTTTGTCTGTTTAAATATGTGTACATGTCTATGTGTCATGTACGTTAGTTTCTCTATCCGAACATATCTTTAAGCTTCTCTTCCTTTAATAATTCAATATTTGAGGGAAACTGTAATTAAACAGTGGTCACAGAGAAATCTTTGCAAATCTACTGGCTCCATATGGCAGTTATGGTATGGCAGGAAAAGGGGAGGGAACCCTTCACATATTTTAAGGCTTCAATGCTGGGAAGATATAAAGGCCTGAATGCACATTTTTCTTTCTATAATCTCAGGATCACCCTTTATATGAAATCTCATTTGATGGACATTTTCCAAAATTACACTCATAAGGCCTCATTGAGATGTACTTGAAATACAGTAAGAGTTGATGAGTTAGAGGTTTTTGAATACACTGTCAAAGGGTTTCTTTCCAGAACTAATCTGCTATCAAATAAAGATTAAGAAGTCAATGAGGTTTTCTTCTTAAATTTCACATTAAATTTAAATAGGCTATATCCATATTACTAATTCTAATACTTCTGCTGAGTGGTACCTAAAATATTGCACTTTGGATTTCTATTGGATAAAATCTTAACACACAGAGTGCACAAAATAAAATTTAAATGATCAAGTTGTAAAACCTAAATAAAATCTCCCTTATTCATTAATTACGATGCCTGGCACCTGTATGAACGCGTTGATGCTGAATAAGGTTTGTACTCTGGGTGAAAGTTTTACCACATATACGGCATGCATAGGGTTTCTCTCCTGTGTGAATTCTCTGATGTTGAATAAGGCATGTTCTCTGGCTAAAATCTTTATCACATTCATTACATTTATAGGGTCTCTCTCCAGTATGAGTTCTCTGATGTTGATTAAGTGATGAAGAATAAATAAAAGCTTTCCCACATTCATTGCATTTATAGGGTTTCTCTCCAGTATGAATCCTTTGATGCTGAGTAAGATTTGCACCTTGTCTGTATGCTTTCCCACATATATTGCATTTAAAGGGTTTTTCTCCATTATGAATCCTCTGATGTTGAGTAAGGTGCACACTCTGGCTGAATGCTTTCCCACACACACTGCATTTATATGGTTTCTCTCCAGTATGTGTTCTGTGATGCTGAGTAAGGTTTGCACTCTGGCTGAAGGCTTTCCCACATATCTTGCATATATAGGATTTCTCTCCAGTATGAGTAGTTTGATGTTGAATAAGAGTTGAGGAATGAGCAAAGGCTTTTCCACATTCATTACATTTATAACACTTCTCTCCAGAATGAATTCTTTGATGTCGAATAAGGTAAGTACTCTGACTAAACACTTTCCAACATTCATTGCATTTATATGGTTTCTTTCCAGTATGTATTTTTTGATGCTGAAGAAGATGTGTACTCTGACTGAAAGTTTTCCCACATTCATTGCATATATAAGGTTTTTCTCCAGTATGAACTCTCTGATGATTAATCAGTGATGAACTATGGCTGAAGGTTTTACCGCATTCCAAGCATTTATATGGTTTCTCTCCAGTATGTGTCCTTTGATGTATAGTAAGATGTGCACGTTGACTAAAGTCTTTCCCACAGTCATCACACTTATAGGGTTTCTCTCCCGTATGAATTCTCTGATGTATAGTGAGGTGTGCACGCTGACTGAAGGCTTTACCACACTGGTGGCATTCATATGGTTTTTCTCCAGTATGCATTCTCTGATGTGCGATGAGGGATGAGATATGCCTAAACTCTTTCCCACATTCTTCACATTCATAAGATTTGTCTTTGGCATGGCTACTTTGGTGTTTCAGGAGGGATGGGTATTTCCTAAATTTTTTCCCACACACGTTACATTTGTAAGGCTTGTCTCCAGGAAGTATTTTCCCATGTACAACACCATGTGAGACATGATTGAAGATTGCACTGCCTATATCATATATGGGTGTTTTATTATCTAATTGGGTATCAAACTGTACAATTCGGTTTGAATGCTTTTCAAAATCATTTCTATATATATTATATTTACTAAGATATTCTTCGGTAGAGTCATCTTGTAAAGGGGATGACTTTAAACTGAAATTTCTGCCATTAGTGGGAATTTTCCAGAAAGTATCTGTTTCTTGCTTCTCTAATCTGTCATCAAAGTCATATAATTCTTCTAATTTGATGGTCTGGGTTCCATCACTTGTGAGTTTAGAAATATTCTGTACTGGAGTACACACTTGCGCTTCAGTTTCCCATTCTGAAATAAAAAGAATATAAAAGTCTTCCTCTATTTGGAGAATAGAAATGGCCAAAATAGAATAAAAATAATAAATACAAATAAAATGCCGAAAGACTATAGCTTTGACAACCTCATTAAAATGGCCTTTAAAGCTTGGGAAAGGAAAAAAGAAGGCCAAAAATGTGAGACTAAATTGTTAAAAACAAAGAGGCTCTTCACTATTCAATACGAGCATTGTGTAAATAAAATAGGTCAGGAGACAGCTAAGAGAAGGGGAAACAGGGGCTAAAACTTGGGATGGCTTCATGGATTAATTTCTAAAATGTGCTCACAGAGTCGCCATGCTGATTCTCAGCATGCTATCTTCCAGTCTACTCTGCACAATCCTACGTAATACTCTTAACGCAATTTCATGGAGTGCTTTCCATGCTTAAGTATCTCTAGTAAATGTCCCACAGACTAAAATAATGTTTCTCAAAATACATTCCTTATACTAGCAGCAAAAGCATCGCTGTCAGTCTTAAATGTGTTAAAATTATTGGGACCCACTCAGACGTGCTGAATCAGAAACTTTGGTGGTGGGGCTGAGCAATTTATTTTAGCAAGTCCTGTAGGTAGTTTTGATATACACTAAAGTTTAAGAGCCAGTGGCATAAAAGATAAATGTTAAAGAGAGAAAAAGAAAAAAAGTTCAGTTGGCATTGAGTCCCAAAATATTCTAGTCTTTTCTATTCTTCTTTCTCTATTATACCTCATATTCAGCTTTACTTTAAAGTTATGTACTAGTACTTCATATCCTTCTATAGATGCCATGATAATCCCAGACTTTAGGCCTTCTTCTTTCATACCTTCTCTACCTACTAAAAAAGATGATTATAGCCAAGCTATGGTTCCTTCTACAATGCTCCTTTACAGAATCTAAAATACAGGTTAGGTTAAATCACATATGAAACTGCCTTTTGAATAGGTAAAATGACTAAATATCAGAAGTCTCATATGCTTCAAACTAATACAATGTTGGGCCTGTGACAGAACCTGGCCTTACATGATCACAGTCACACTTTGCTTAGTGACAGGGATATATTCTGAGACACGTGCCACTATTTTGTTGCTGTGTGAACATTTTTGGAATGTACTTATACAAACCTAGATGGTATATATCATTTTATTTTTATATGTATTTTACATGGAAATCTCAAAGTCCCAGTGCCATTACTGAATATCAGGCATTTCCCTTACTTGATCAGCAATACAATATCAAGTGCTGTAAGTTAGGTTTTGATATATGCTCCCTTATAGTCTTAGGGGACCACTGCTGTATATGCAGTCCATTGCTGATCAAAATGTCATTATACAGTACATGACTGTATTTCACAATTTTGTATGTTTCTTATTTCCAACTTAGATGCAAACTCTGGAAATTATTTATCCTTCCTTTATATTTCCTTCAGAAAACAGCCCAACACTGTGCATAGGGTAGCCACTCAACCGAACTAGTAAAAAAAATGACAGTAACTTGTAAAAAAGTGAACTCAAGTGAAAGTGCAACATACTTGTGCAACATGCACAGAATGAACAAAAAAGCTCTGACCCCCAAATCTAGCTGTAATGAGTCAGTCAAATATGTATTTGTTGATACCTATTACGGTTCTAATATGATGATTTATAAGAAAATTTAAGTTATGAAAATTTCCCCCTTTGAAACCAGATAGAAAACACAATTTGCAAATATCAAGAATAATATAATGTTATCATATATATAATTTATAATATAGCAAAAATGGTATGGATAGTTCAGAAACTTTATAAGATGCAGATCAAAGTATAACACCTTTACAAATATATCCACTTAATAGAATAATATGTAGTCACTGAAAATGATAGCTCTATCCATCAGTAAGGGACCTAAGTTATGATAAGGAATAATGGGATATTGATAAATGATAAAAATAATTAGGCAGGTGTAGGTATATTGACATGAAAAGGTATGTAGGACACATTAAGTAGAAAAAAAAAACAGGTATATAACAAGATGCAGAGTAAGAGAGCCTATCTCTGTAGAGGTAAGCTGTATGTATTACAGATACACAGAAGCTGATAATCTAAGGGGATAAAGTTCTAGTAATGACTGAGGGAGGGGGACCCTTAATTTGCTTCCTTCTACTGTCTGAATTTACCAAGTACTTTTATTACTTTAATTCAAATACAAAAATCATAGTGGACACGAGAAAATGTTTGGGAGTAATGTTAAATAGAAAAAACAGTATCATAACTAGCGTGAAAAAATGTCAGAAGTGGAATAATATTACCAAAATGCTAACAATGATATCATAGGTATTTTTTCTACTCTCTAATTCTCATTAAATTGGCTACATTCCTTTCATTGCTGTTGAGAACTAGAAATGTAGTTATATTACTTTTATAGAAGAAAAAAGAATTTAAAAACCAACTTAAATCAGGATTTGTTACTCCTCTCTCCAAAAGAAAATGAGAATGTGAATGGACTGTACAGACAGGTGTATATAGACACACGAGAAAGATAACAGTACCATACGGTGACTTTAACATCTATGTATTCAGAATCATTCTATGGAAGAATGTATATATACCGGAAAAGGAAGTACTGATGTTATAAGCAACAAGCTTAAAGCAAAGAAATTGCTACTGTAAGTGCACATTTTTAAACAAAGAAGTTTATTAGAATTTCCCAACTTGAGATCATTAAGCACGGCTTAAATATTTGTATATCACTAACTAGAAAGTGTTGGTTGGAAGTGATATCTTTTGGTTATTAAGGCCAAACAGTGGTATAATGTTCCCAACAGAGGAGATCAATGTTGATTCAGGTAGTCAAGAAAAGCTTCAGTGGGGAGGTATGATTTGAATGGAGACTGAAAGAATGGGTAGGTGCCTTGTAAACATAAAGAACTATAAAATGTTCTGAGACAGAAATGGCCACTGAAGATCAATACTGCTACTCTATGGATTATCAAAGTCTCCCTTTCCTGAAGTATGACCGTAGATATCCTAACCAAATGTTCAATTTTATACACCTCTAAGCTGGCAAGAAAGTAAAATCCTCAGAGGCCAAAAATCAAGTAAAAGTGGGAAGGCAGATAGTTGCTAGAGCTCAAGTTGGTTGCCTGAGATAGCTCCTCAATTAAGCTGCTGACCTTAAGCTTCCACTCTTGGGAATGTAGGGGTCAGAAGACAAAGTCTGGAGGGTAGGTTGATAGGAGTCCCTTGAATAGAGAATTACATACAATGTAAGAACAGGATAGAAAAATAAAACCCCCAAACCTCAATTCTATAGAATAAATAAAGGAACTAGATTTTCTCAATCATGGTGCTCTTTGGAGAGAGGAAAAGTCTCCCCCTACAATGTATAACCATATACTACTCCTTCTTAAGGACTGACAGCCCCAATTCATGCTCTCTCGATGATCTAAACAACTCCTTATGTTGAGAGGTAAAGTGATCCCAGACTGGCAGTATCTCTCAGAAGATTACCCTAACTCTCATCCAGGCTTATTTCCATTATGCTATGTATGTTTTCTGAGCGCTTAGAGTGTGCTGAATTGATTCCTCCCAAATTTACTGCTATAAGTGTATTTTGTATTCTGTCAAATAAGGCAAATAAGACTGTAAATTATAAAGAAGAAGTAGCTTATTTAAGGATTACGACCCTTTAACCGTCTAATAACCAAAGTTAAGTTTTTATTTTAATTAATTAATTACTTTTTTTTGAGACAGAGTCTCACTTTGTTGCCCTCGGTAAAGTGCTGTGGCATCCCTGTTCACAGCAACCTCAAACTCCTGGGCTCAGCTTGCCTCTGCTTCCCGGGTAGCTGGAACTGACTACATGTGCCCGCCACAACACTCGGCTATTTTTAGAGACAGGGTCTTCCTCTTGCTCAGGCTGATCTGGAACTCCTGAGCTCAAATAATCTGCCTCGGCTTCCCTGAGTGCTAGGATTATAGGCATGAGCTACCACTGTGCCTGGCCTCAAAGTTAAGTTTTTAGAAAAAGTAAAGCAATTCACTCTAAGGTAACATTATAGTCGTAATTGTTTAATTAATGTATTCTAGCATCAATATGAGTAGACATACAAGAAGTCAGTGTCTTAATTAAAAAAAAAAAGGAATAAGAAAGCAAGATATAAGAGTAAGTATAGTATACTTCCTCTGTACACAAAAAGAGATTTAAGAATGATGATTTATTTTTGCAAGGAAACACAGGAAGGATATATCAGAAACAAACAAAAATGGTTACTTATAGGGGGTGAATGGGAAGAGGGCAGAAGGAATGGAATATACAGATTTAACTTCTGAAACATGTTAATAGTTTTGCATACTCAAAAAACGTAACACAAAAGGAATTAAAAAGCAACAAAATGCTATCCTTAGTGGTATGTATTCTAGAGACAAAAAAGAAACGTTATGTAGACAGTTTGTTGTTGGTAGTGGTAACATGATAGAACAAAAAATAAGTATAATGATGTTTTAGAGAACAGGATTTGTAGGAAATACAAAATGGAATATGGGAATACACAAAATGGAATATCCCTGTGGTTTTGGATTTGAATTAAAGTTATTAGTATGAACTCAGGACTTTAAAAAAAAAACCTGGCACATATATATTTCCTAGTTCTATCCACTAAAGATCTAGAAGTAATGATAATTGTAAGAGTAAACAATTACTCCCAGGATCTTGGTTTCTTTTTTTTTTTTTTGTTTGTTTTTTATTGAGACAGAGTCTCATTATGTTGTCCTCAGTAGAGTGCCATGGTGTCACTGCCCACAGCAACCTTAAACTCTTGGGCTGAAGTGATTCTCTTGCCTCAGCCTCCCAAGCAGCTGGAACTACAGGTGCCTACCACAACACCCACCTATATTTTGTTGCAGTTGACATTGTTGTTTAGCTGGCCGGGGCTGGATTTGAAACTGTTAGCCCCAGTATATGTGGCTGGTGCTACTGAGCTATGGGTGCTGAGCCATGGATCTTGGTTTCTAAGTATTATACCATTCCCTACTAAAATCAACAAGGGTTCCTTGGAGAAATTCCAAGACTAAGGCAAGCACAAGGAGAGCCTAAAGAACACTGCAGTGCCAGAAAGCAAGGACATGCTCAAAGATTAAATCGGGGACAAGTTAAAAAGATGTTCAGACTTGGTTTGAAGGGCTCCCATTGCCCAAATTTGGGATAAGTGAGCATCGAAAATAAAAACACAAAACAAACAAACAAAAAACCCCTGGAATTAATGGATGAATAACACATTGAATTTTAAAGAATTCCATTAGTTCGTAACAGTATATGCACATAAAAATGGGGCAGGAGGAAGGAGGAGCTATTTTTTTATATAAGAATCATTAGAAGAGATGACTGAATTAGAAAATCACCATTTGCAACCAGCAACATAAGGCAAAGATCACCAATGTGTGCTAAAATTTTAATTATCAAGGAATAGTCATGTGGCCTCAAAATATCATTCCACAGATTACTTATTAATTACAAAGGAAAGAATGCACCTTTAAAATGATCCTCTAGACAGCACCTTAACCAAACTGAGCATCACCAATGATGAGATAAATTAACACATGTGCCTCCTCAGGGAAAGCAATGGAAAGTACACATCATCTTTGAAATATCATGTATATTGGCAAAAATATTTAATTTGAATTTAATCTTGATGAAATAACCAGGCAAATCTAGATTGTGGGTCACCAGGAAAAAAAATAGCTTGGATCCTTAAAACAATGTCAATATCATGAAAGATTAAAAAAAAGAAAAAAGGCTAGGCACAGTTCTAATTAAAAGGGACTAAAGATAAGAGATAAATAAGTGGAACATGTGATTTCTGTCTGGATGCTGCACTGGGGAAGAGAAATATCTATAAAGGATGTTTCAGGGACAATGGGGGAAATCTGAGTATTCGACTACACATTTGATATCATGGTACAAATCTTAAATATTTGGAAAGAGAGAATGCTGTTGTGCTCACGTAGAAGAATGTTCTTAGGAGATATTTAGAGGTAAGACGTCATGATGCCTATAACCTTTAAGTGCTTCAGTGCAAAAACCAAGTGTGTGTGTGTAAAGCGATAAAAAATGGCTAAATGATAACTAATGACTCCAGGTGAATAGCACATCAGTGTTCAATGTATTGTGCCTGCAACTTTTCTATAGGTTTGAAATCTTTCACAATGAAGCTGTGGAGGAGAAAAGGAATGGGGACAACCAAAAAGTCTGTCAATAAGGAATAAGTTTAACAAAAAGGAGACACACAAAATATACAGTGCAGATATAAAAAAAGGAATGAGAGGCTCTTAGCTCATTACGTACTCATTTAGAATGCTTTTCAAGATATGATTTTTTTTTTTTCTTAAATAAAGAGAGGGTCATGCTATGTTGCCCATATTGGACTTGAACTCTTGGGCCTAAGGCATCCTTCCACTTCAGTCTCCTGAGTAGCTAGGACTATGAGAACATGCCACCATGTTCAACAAAAGATAAACTTTTAAATTAAAAAAAAGCAAGATACAAAATAATATACATAGTATGCTACCATTTATATTAAAAAATCTAGAAAAAAATTTTCATATTGACTTTACATGCAAAAGACCCAAAGTAAAACAAATACCTGGAAGAAATGTTTATCTCCAAGATAAAAGCTAGAATTTTATCCTGGAGAAAAACAGTTGTTTTGAAGTTTATTACCTGGTTTCTATTTATTTCGGAGGAAAGACTTCTACAGGGAAATAATGGTTCATGGATATGATCTAATGACTGTGGTTACATGTTGGGGAGATGGAGGGACTGGATGCATGTAGTATATAGATGGGAGACGTGTCTACATATCTGGTCATGTTTTAAAATTATTGAAGCTTGTAAATATGCTCTTTTTAAATATTATAAAATAAAATAGAAGGGGATAAGTTATGAAAGTGGAGGCAGGGGCTTGTCAGTGAACAGAATAAAAGAAACTCAACAAGAAGAAAGTTTGAAATTTAAGTTTTTATTTTTTTTTTTAGAGACAGAGTCTCATTCTGTCACCCTTGGTAGAGTGCCATGGCATCACAGCTCACAGTAACCTCCACTCCTGGGCTTAGGCGATTCTCTTGCCTCAGCCTCCCGAGTAGCTGGGATTACAGGCG
>CAUYRH010042314.1:0-48192 GCA_963574655.1 Perodicticus potto | reverse complement strand
CAACATGTTATTAATTAATATAAAAGTTATTCATTCATATATAGGTTTCAATAGAACTTTCTACAGTGATGAAAATGTCCTACATCGGCACTGTCCAGTATGGTAGCTGCCGGTCACTTGGCTGATAAGCACCTGACAGGTGGCTAGTAAGTACAGAGGAAGAACTGGATTTTTAATTATATTTCATTTTAAGATATTTACATTTGAACAGCTACCCAGTGGGCCAATAGTTACTCTATTAGTACAACTTTTGACAAAGGGTAGGCATCATTTTCCTGTAAAGGACCATATAATAAACATTTTAGACTTTCCAGTCCTGTGGTTTCTGTCACAATGATTCAGCCCTGCTGTCATAGTGCCAACAGCAGCCGTAGACAATACACAAAAGAATGGGAATGGCTGCGTTTCAATAAAACTTTATTTATAATAACAGGGGCCATTCTAGACTTGCTGACTTTGTGCCCCGATAAGTTACTTTCCAGAACTGAATAGCCCCTTGTTCTGCCCCCCTTACATGGCCCTGTTCTCGGCCCCAGGCCCCAGGCAGATGTCAGCTCCATTCAGACCATCATCCTTACACAGCCCAGAAACGAAGGGAAAATCGCATTGGCTAGATTATCTTATAGGACAAAAGCTGTCATTTTTCTTGTCACCTTTATTTTGTGCCCAAATTAAAAAGGTTAATAAATCAAGAAGCCTTTTTGCCACATGGTAAAGACAAATCAATACACTTGATTTCTCAGAGTTTCAAAGAAGCCATGTTTCATTTCTTAATTTTACCTCAAAACCATAACTGGTGAATACGGGATACAGCATATCCCACATACTAAGGCTCAGTGAGGAAGACGGATGAAAGGAAAAGTCTCAGGGCCAGAGAGTCGCAGCAAATGAAGAATCTGGAACAGACTCAAAAGGAAATGCCTTTGCACAATCAGACTTTGGGTTTAATATTAATTACAGAAGCATTTCATTTTAGCTTGCAATTATGCCCTATAATACTGCAATGTGCTTGGAGAATGGCCTTCTTCCACCCTGCCCAAGAGGCGTAGAGATAATTGTAGCCCAGATCCATTCATTAGAAAAGGACATGAATGCTTAATATCCTCAAACTGACGCCATCTATAGTTTCCTTCCGTGGTCACTGCAGAGGAAAATGGGTCTTTCTACGCAGCTATCATATGCTCACATACATATGACACACAGGACAGAGTTTTAGTTTAATTTTGGGTTTTTTGTTTTGTTTTGTTTTGTTTTGTTTTGAGACAGTCTCACTCAGTTGCCCTGGGTAGAGTGTCATGGCATCATAGCTCACAGCAACCTCAAACCACCGAGCTCAAGTAATCCTCTTGCCTCAGCCTCCCAAGCAACTGTGACCACCCACACCTGCCCCAGGGCCAGGCTATTTTTAAAGACAGGGACCCTTTCTCAGGCTGGTCTCCAACTCCTGAGCTCAAGCATTTTACCTGCCTGGGCCACCCAGAGTGCTAGAATTACAGGCATGAGCCACCATGCCTGGCCTCCAGGAAGATCAAAAAACAAAGCTAATGGAGGCAACTCTGTATATGCCATGCCTTTCCGCTGGGAATGTTGCATTGCCCCCTAAACTTAGCATTAAGAGGTGTTGGCAGAGCAAGACCTGCTTATGGTGCCTGGTACTTAGAACCCATGCAGAAAAAGGGTTGGGAAGAAGCCAGAACAGAGTTTCAGGGAAGCACTGCAGTGGTGTCCACTGGCTCCCTGCTGCTCAGTACCTCTGGCTTTCCAATACTTCCCACTGGGAATAGCAAAAGCACCTCTCACACTCACACCCCAAGCCTTGCACCACCTTCGTCAGCCTCCACCTGGCAGGTTCTCTCCAACATGTGGCTGATAAATGGGTCTATCCTGCTGCAGTGGCCAACTGCACAGAGGCTAGCCAGCCAGGTTGCACTAGAAGTTGATGATGTCACTCTTGGGGATGAGTCAACAGGTGCAGGTAAATGGAAAGGGTGGGAAATAAGAGAGCCCTGAAGATACCACAGCCTTGTAACATCCTGACAGAGAGAAAAAAGAAGAATACAGAGAGAGACAGGACAAAACGGGCGGAGGAGAACTCAGTGCCTGCAGGGGGCCCAGGGTGCTTTCTGCCCCTGCGACCCTCAGCTCTCTGGGCCGGGTCTTCAGCCCTGCCCCAGAAGCCTTCCTTAGGAGGCATAGGTATGTGGTTATTAATGCAGGCCTCCTGGCAGGGAGATTTGTCTGGAGTTTTCCACGAAGATTTTAAATGCACAGTTAAAAACACGCCATTTCCACGTGAGGTAGGCAGGGATCAGCTTTCTCTGCAGGGTTAGGAAGACTCTAAGAAGCTCCCAATTTATAATCATTAGAGGCGCAGGAGCTCTCTCAATCAGAGGTCCTGCATATTCTATAAGAGTAGCGATGGCATTTCCCTGCAGCCCTGCCAGGGGAGACACATTCCCCACTTCTGGTTCCATGAGGGCCAATTGGGGCTCTTGGCAGCCCCTTGGGGTTGTCTTAGGCAGACGAGTCCCACAGACCTCCTTAACTCCAAAAGCTGTGAGGAGTCAGAGTCCTATAGACCCAGACCTGCTCAGTCCTGCTTTGCACACGGGTGACTGAGAACATTGTCAACACCCACCAACTCCTAAAACCCAGAGGAGACTTTTGCATGATTTAGGGTTTGCAGTATGTTATAATCCCCTAAGAGTCTCATGTACCCGTTACCCCAGCTGAGACTTACATAGATCATTTACTCAGCACTGACAAAAAGAACTTGGATCTCCTTCTGTGGTTAACTGTTCCCCATCAACTTCGGGCTCAGAAACCTAGGTCACTGTAAGTGGAAAGCAGAGCACTGGCCTTGATTCAGGTGATCTGAATGCTAATCCATTATTAGGAGAGTCAAATAATCACTCAGCACTGGGTTTTCTTATGGCATAAATTAAATCACAATTGGAAGAAGGGCCTCATCTCAAATTCTGTGGCTTTCTAAACAAAAGTGACCTAATCAGCCAGGCATGGAGGCTCAAACCTACAATCCTAACACTCTAGGAAACTGAGATGGGTAGATCGCTTGAGCTTAGGAGTTCAAGACCAGCCTGAGCAAGAGTGAGACCTCATCTCTACTAAAAATAGAAAAAACTAGCTGGGCATGATGGGAGGCACCTGTAGTTCCAGCTACTGGGGAGGCAGAGGCAAGAAGATCAGTTGAGCCCAAGAGTATGAGGTTGCTGTGAGCATTGATGCCATGACACGCTACCCAGGGTAACAGAGTGAGACTATCTAAACAAACAAACAAAAAATTTTAGGATGCCAGAATGTATTTGAAATAGATTGACAAAGCCCCAAGGGAGTGGAATTAAAGCAAATAATAAAACTTCACTAATCAAAACAGAAGAAAAATGACCAAATTAGCTAGTTTATTAGTATTCATGATAATTAAAGAGATAAGACATCTAAGAAAGACTAGGGTCTTAACAGTGAGTTTTAGATACGTGCAAGACCAGGCAACCTCTGCAGTCAACTCTAGTCTACAATGTAAAGGAGTTTGGCTGATTCTTTATATTGATATGAGAAAAGTGAGAAACTTTAGTAAGTGGTCCAGCCAGTTGGAGAATTATTCATTGGATGAAAGTGAAAATTTTAGCCAATGTTGAAAATGTAGAGCCCTTCTGCTATGAAGCTATAGAGCAGAAACACACACTTCTCCATGGAAATGTGATTCCAAAAGAAACCAAGGATCTTCTAGACACATGTTTCAGTGACCACAGGTAGCGAATCCACTTCTGCTGCTACTGAACTATTCACAATTTGGATGAAAAAAATTAGAAACCAGTTTTCCTTGCATAATTTAAGATCTATACAGGAAGCAACAGGGATTGTCTCTCCAGATAAAGAAGCTTATGCAGGAGGATGTGCTGACCAGTGTTCAGGAAAGAACAGAACTGGAATATTAGAGGAAATTTCCTTCCCAGGTGATTTTTCTCTCCACTTGACCAAAGGAGAGTGATTCATCCTCCCTGGGGCAACATGGCCAGACTCATGTTAGGTCCGATGCATTCTACCACCCAATTAACCTCAGAACATTAAGGGGCCAGAATTAAAAAAAAGAAAAGAAAACAAAAACTTGTGTAGGTCATTTTCTAAAGTTCTAATTGTGTTTCTCTACTCCTGGAAGATGACAAAAAGTGAAGTAGCGTCAGTGTTTCAGGAGTCACATTATAGATTGTGGGCATGATTTTATTTTCTTAGGAATAATAAGAATTATGCATGGGACTTACACAAGAATAGTCACATCACTTTTTTGGCTTATAAAAAATCTAACCACCATCTGACAAATAGGGAAATGATTGGATATTCTAGGGTATATCTTTAATATAGGAAGTAACTGTCAAAAAAGAACAAAGCCCAATCTTTGTATGGAATTGGAAAAAAATATCTAAAATATGTTCTTATGTTTAAAAATAAAGTTAGCTATAGATTAAGGCGTACAATGTGATATAGTTTATATTTTTTAAGTTCCTCAAAAGAAAATCATGTTATAAACACACACATTACAAACACATAAAAACAAAGATCTAGAAAACTCATAAAAGCTTTGAAAAGAAAACAGATATAAAATAGGCATGTTAAGGGGAATTTCAATTGCATCTCTATTGTATGAATAATTTTTTGACTAGGGTACATTGTGTGTGTTGCATAGGATAAAATGATCAATGCTTTTTCAAATGTCAGCTTCTCTTCTTGGGAACTAAGGCAAACCTCTCTGAGCCTCAGTTTCTTCCTCTATGAAATAATGAAAATAATAGTCTGTACTTAAATGAGGCTGGACACGGTGGCTGTAATCCCAGCACTGTAGGAGACCAAGGCAGGAGGATCTCTTGAGCCAGGCATTGGAAATTACACTGAGCTAGCATGACACCACTGCACTCTAGCCTGGGCAGCAGGGCAAGCGTTTGTCTCAGAAAAATAAATAGATAAATAAATAAATATACTTAAATGACTGTGTGATATACAAATATAGATGCATTTTTATATGTACGTACATATACTGTAGTACTGAACAAAAATTAAATGCTCAGTTAATGTTAGCTATTATTATTGCTGTTACTACCTCTTCTAAGATTAGACTTAACTCAGGCATGTTGAGGACAGTCTGACAAGGGCAATCACATCCCCATTCCGGAAACTTACAGGAAACGAGCCGATGAGAGATAAGCTCTCACTTCCGATGCAACAGTCTCGAGATGGGTGACCCCATGGGGAAGAGACTTCCTCTAAATCAAAACTAGAGGTTGCAAGGGCCAAGAGAACACAAAGAAGGCCACACTCCAGCCAAAGGAAAGGCCACTTTGATGCATATCTTCTTGATGCAGATGAAGTTTCAGGGATGAACTCGACCCTGAAAATTTGTCTTAGAGGATAAAGCAAAAGATCTGAAACACATGTGCGCAGGACAGGCAAGTCACGGCCTGAGGCGCAGAGACACCTCAAGTCCCAAGCTTTCCCTATCCTAGGGAAGGAAAACTCAGGTTCTGAGAAGAGGAAGGATGGGGAGATGGAGCTGCAACAGGGGTCACAGTTCGTTCTTTCATCTTGTAAATAGGCCGCACTTCTTGCGTGAGGAATCTGGAGCTCAGCATGCTTAGTGAGATTGCATAAATGAATCTTTAACATCAGCTGCACGCTTCGGATAATCCAGAATGGCTACTCTGATCTTTGTCAACAAGGAAAATGGAGAACCGGCCACTCGTGCGGCTCCTAAAGATGGGCTGAAGTTGAAGTCTAGACCTTCAGTCAAAGCTTTAGATGGGCGATCTCAGGTTTCAACACCACATGTTGGCAGAACGTTCCATGCTCCACCAGCCTTTCCTAAAGCTGCCAGAAGGGCTTTGGGAACTGTCCACAGAGCTACAGAGAAGTCAATAAAGACTAACGGACCCCTCAAACAAAAACAGCCAAACTTCACTGCAAAAAATGTGACTGAGAAGACTGCTGAAGCAAAGAGCTCTGTTCCCGCCTCAGATGACACCTGTTCAGAAAGAGAAAAATGCTTTCCCTTCAATCCACTAGAGTTTTGACCTGCCTGAAGAGCACCAGATTGCTGACATCCCCTTGAATGGAGCGTCTCTCATGAGCCTTGATGAGGAGAGAAAACTCGAAAGGCTGTAACAGCTGGGCCCCCCCACTTTACCTCCAAAGATGCCCTCTCCACCATGGGAATCTGATCTGTTGCAGCCTCCTTAAAACATTCTGGTGACCCTGGATGTTGAGTTGCCACCTGTTTGCTATGACATACATGGTTGAATTTCTTAGTGCTTTATAGCTAGTGTGTGTTTGTATTAATAAAGCATTCCTTTGGCTTGGCACCTGTGGCTCAAGCGGCTAAAGTGCCAACCATGTACACCTGAGCTGGTGGGTTCGAATCCAGCCCAGGCCCACCAAACAATGATGGCTGCAACCAAAAAATAGCCGGGCATTGTGGTGGGCACCTGTAGTCCCAGCTACTTGGGAGGCAGAGGCGGGAGAATCGCTTGAGCCCAGTAGTTGGAGGTTGCTGTGAACTGTGATGCCACAGCACTCTACCCAGGGTGACAGCTTGAGGCTCTGTCTCAAAAAAAAAAAAAAGCATTCCTTTAACATAAAAATTAATATTTAATATTGCAAACAAACGTAGAAGCTATTATATGACAAAATCATTTTCTTACAACCATAAGCGCAAAAGAACCACAATCTTTTCAAGATTATAATCACTGGAAACCAAAGAATTCAGAGTTAGTCCTTGACGATAGCTGAGCAACGTAAAGCCAATTTAGAGATGCAATACACCGTTCTGTAATTTACCGAACAAACTTTTAGAGTTTTTTGGGATTTCATTTTGGAAACTTACGTGTGGCAGGCAGCATTCTTCCTAGCTAATTCAAGATCTACTTTGTGCAATAGTAATGTTCCTAAACTTAAGATTTTTGAAAGTCTCCAGACAGATCCTTGGGACTACCAGGAGTCCAAGGCCTATTCGAATCAAGGTGTTAAGTGCTAAGAGAGGTTTAAACTAAATACTTATTAGCTAAATTGTTAGTGGAGGATAAGATCCCACTGACAAAGGTTACACTTTCACTATTTGAATACAAAGAAGGAAATGCTGTACTACCTGGGTCATATTTGCTCTCTGGGAAAATAATAAATCAATATATTTAAGTTCTCTGGACAATATCAGAGTGAGGGTCATTTTCTAAATATGTGACCCGTTCAGCTTCAGGGAGTAATTCCAAATGATAAAGGATTTGCTGTTTGTTTTGTATGTAGTATGTACTAATATTACGAGTTTTCAAAGGACCCTTTGACTAAACTTTTTCAAAGGAGTTCAATGTGCTCAAACTGTTCATTAACGACAGCAGAAATATCCCTTGAGATAAAATTTGGATTTCAGAAATGTGATTTTTATTCTGTTCGGAGCCAAAGCCCAGTAGGAACACATATCAGATTATCAGGGAGAGATAAGATTTGAAATTCAATTACTTGTCATAAACAGTTCCCGGGTACACACTTCAAATGAATAAAATGACGACAACTTGGGATCGTGTTATTAATAGACTAGGATACTAAGGAACATTTTCCTCCAACATTTTCCTATGAAAAATTAATTATTTCAAAAATTAGTAATTTGAGATAATGAGCTTATGGTGGCAGATATCTTAATAATTCTCAGCCACTCTTGATGTTTATCAAATTCGCCTTTGGACAACCCTGTACCTAACCCTGAAGGACACTGCCAGGAAGTTTTATCTATGAGGCCTGACAATTAAGTTCATGACCTCATCCTAGGAAAAGTGTTACATACCCCATTGCTGAATACCACTGTGGTCACCTTCAAAGTACTCCCCTTGGAAAGCACCAATGCAAGCAACTAGTCCAACCTTCAAAGCAATTTTAGATCTCTTTTTCTGGAATGACCATCCGAGCTGTTGTCATATAGCACACCAAAACTTAGAATAATGAAGTCTACTCGGCGGAACACTGCCACACGTTGATATGAACACAGCAGTGAGACACTGGTATACCAAGGTTATGAAACCACACTGAGTTGTTTGTACAGTGCTGCCAATGCACATGTACAGGGGCAAGTTCACACACTGAACTGACAGACCTTCTTAGGATGACAGCTATGATAGTCATTCCAGAAAATGAGTTCCAAAATCACTTTGAAGGGTGGACTAGGCCCTGGCATGGGTGCATAGGCTCCCCAAGGGGAACACTTCAAAGGTGACTGTAGTGATTTCGGCCATGAAATACATAGCATTTTTTTCTAGGGTGAATTTGTAAACTTAATTGTCAAGCTTCATATTAATAGTATACACTTGAGGAGCCCAGATTTCAGAATGGAAAACAAGACAAACAGACACAGATAGTTAACAACACACAGATGAAAGATACACACTGAGGGACCCTCCGACTGCTCTGAGCACACCAAGGATCCAAAATTGTAACAATAATCCAGAAACCTATAACATTGCTGAAAATATGAAAATACACATGAGCTAATTCAGTTCATAATAATCAAATAGGAATATAGTAGAATTTCAGCAGCAGCTGAGGAATTAAGAGATTATAGACTCTCCCTGTAATAGATGAAGAAGTAAATAAAGATATAAAGAAAAGAATTAATATTGAATGAGTGACCTAGGGTGAGGCAGACCCCAGGCTGGCTGCTTTACACATTATCACACTCGTGACAGCTCTGTGAGGTTCCGTATCACCCTCCTTTGATAAAGGAGGGGACCGAGGAAGAGCGAGCTGGAGCAAGGTCACAGAGTTGCGAGGAGGGATCTAGGCCCAGATCCGAGTTCCTTTGTTCCTCCCTTTAGATGTTCCCCTAATCGTGCAGGGAGGATTAAATGCCTGTCCCAAGTACCTGATAACAACGTGGACAATGTATATTTGGATCCAGAGAAGGCCATTCTCGGAAATCTTCAAAAGAAAGCTGGAATCTGCACGAAGAGGTAGGAAAACCACAAATCAGAGCAGGTCTTTAGAATAAAGCTCGTAGCAATGGAGATACTACTAATCTGTCTCTGGTGCTTCTCTGCGTCACCCATCCAAGGGTAAACTCCACCAGGGAGAGGGCGAAGGGCTCACTCTGCACAGCATTTTCCACTCCCGCCACCCTCTCTGGATAGCGGTGCACTCCATAAATAGGGGCTGAAGGTAAATGCAGAGAGACCCGGCTGTGAGGCTGAGAGAGTAGATGTCGCCCAATGAACACCTGGGAAATTAGGAACATGAAAATTTGACAGGTGTACCCAATTAAGCCATCCGTGCTGCTGCCTTCTGGTCCCCCATGGGCAGCTGACCTCTAGACTTGGCTAGGAGAGTATTCTCAGATTTAGAGTCTGATGAGCAAAGGTCATCCGCTCAGCCCAAAGGTTGAGATCCAGTGAAGGTGGATCCAGCGCCTGAGTCCACACCAGAGAAAAACAACACTGCCCCACGAATTCCCAGCAAACCTGCCGCCTGCAGAGCTTTGGGCTGGCAGCATTCTTGGCTGGGGTCACCTGGGGAAGCGGGGAATGTGGAGGAAGCAGAGAGAGAGGGATCAAACAATCGATTTTAGTCTGGGCAAAAGCTGATGGAGATATATTAATAAATGCGGGGCAGAAGTTTAGTGAAGACAAATCTTACGATGGAGAAGACGATTTATTACAGCAAAAGCAGTCTAAACCCAGCACTAGACATTCAAGAGACAAATGTCTCCTTCACTAGAGCACACGACCAGGCACAAGACAAGACACAGGAAGCTGCGTCCCTGCCACGCTCTGGAAGCACTTGGCATTGGCGTTGTGTTCAGACCTCTACGCAGAAGGATCTCGCTCTGAAGCTGGGGCAGGATTATTTTCATGGCATATCAAAGGCTGTGAGAGAGTCTGAGAGTCCATCTTCTTGTCATCGGTCGGGATTGGGCTCAAATGATCCCACCTCGAGAGGAGAGATTTTCTTAAAATTTAAGAGACAAAGATTTAGCTGCCTCTCTGGACATCCTCCAATGTCGTGCCTAAGCTTTCCCCAACAGAGAGCTCTTTGCACATTGTTTATATATATATATATATATATATATATATATATATATATATGTATGTATGTATATTTAGTTAGTTAGTTAGTTAGTTATTCATTCATGTGAGACAGAGTTTCACTTTTGTCGCCCTGGATAGAGTCCCGGGGCATCATAACTCACAGCAATCTCGAACTCTTGGGCTCAAGCTATTCTCTTGCCTCCGCCTCCCAAGTAGCTGGGGCTACATGTGCCCGCCATGTGTCCAGCTATTTTTGGAGATGGGTCCTCGCTCTAGCTCTGGCTGGTCTCAAATTCCTGAGCTTAGGTGATCCATCCGCTTCAGCCCCCCAGAGTGCTAGGATTACAGGCATGAGCCACTGCGCCCAGCCTTCCACGTTGTTTTCTAATGTTCTTTTTGAAAAATTAACACTGGGCGGTGCCTGTGGCTCAGTGGGTAGGGCGCTGGGCCCATATACCGAGGGTGGCCGGTTCGAACGCGACCTCGGCCAAATTGCAACAACAACAAAAATAGCCGGGCATTGTGACCCACGTCTGTACTCCCAGCTACTTGGGAGGCTGAGGCAAGAGAATTGCCTAACCCAAGAGTTGGAGGTTGCTGTGAGCTGTGTGACACCACAGCACTCTACTGAGGGTGACAAAGTTAGACTCTGTCTCTACAAAAACAAAAAAAAAAGAAAAAGAAAAATTAGCACCTATCAACAATAACTATTTTACAAATTGAGACTGCCACCATGATGAGTGAGTTTATCTGACATCCTTGTTAGTATTGACAATGTGACAACTTCTTTCTAGCATTGGAACTCACTTGAATTGCCAAATATTCCAAATAGTGAGAAGGGGCTTGTATCTGGAGCCAAGGGACCCACTGTGTAGAAGCTGGACAAGTCATACAACCCCTTTGAACCTTGCTTTGCTTCTCTGTGAAATGGGCTCCTATAGACTCTGAGGACAGTGCAAAAGAGTATCGGCTCTGAATCCCCTACGCCCAGCCCGTCCGCCCCTCAAGGGTACACTGAACCAAGATGATAACACCCCAAAGAACAGGGAGAGCTGAAGCCTGGTGGAGCATCTCCTTAGCCCTACAGTCAGGAACTTAAGACTAGAACCGTATCTGTGAGGACACTCAGATAGTCCTTAAACTTTTCCTCCTGTCTCATTCGATCTTTTCATTTTTCGGATTGTTCTGTTTATATCTGCAGGGAAACAGACAAAAGGTCTTATAAAAGATCAATTTTCCTGACTCTTATCAAGAGAGAATGTAGACTTCTCAACTCAAAAGATATCTATGTTGCTTTTGAGTCAGGGAGAGAGGGAAAGTTCAGTACAGAGCCAACTCAGAAAGCACAAAGAGAAGAAAGGTTCATCAGTTACCTACGATAGGAAGCAGAGGATATGCAAATATACGCCTATCTATCAAGGGAGAAGGCAAAATTGTCTTGAAAGGATGAAAAAAATGAGCATACTGCAACAAAATGAAATAAAAGGAGCAGAAATGTGAAGGTCCTTTATTTGAAAATAAAAGGGAAGAAAAGAAAGATTATGAACACAGTAAGTGGGAGCCATAGAGAGTTGTGTTCCCTCAGGAAGTAATAGGCACAGAGCTACACAGAAGGGCCAGCACACGGCAGCAAGCAGGGACCTAAATCTAGCCCTGCTCTGCTTGCCAAGCTATGGCCCTTGCCTGTTTGAGCCCCCAAATGGTGCCTTTTTCCTAATAGTCCACCCAGTTCACAAGCCAGTATAAGCTAGCTATGATGCCACAGGTAAGAAAAATGAATAAAAACAGACATGAATGCCTGCATTCACAGTGAACTCTGATGTTAGCAATGTAATGTCATTGACTAGAACTGGAACATCTCACGGTGTGATTACAGATAATGCAAAAATGTAAGAAGATGGAGGTAAGCATCCTCTTTACCACTCCAGCACCTGTGAAGGCCAGACCATGACAGCTGAGTTTATAAATATATATTTTTTTGAGACAGAGTCTCACTCTGCAGTTCTGGGTAAAGTGCTGTGGCATCATAGCTCATGGCAACCTCAAACTACTAGGCTCAAGCAATCCTCCTGCCTCCTATAGTAGCTGGAACTACAGGCACCTGCCAGAACATCCAGCTATTTTTTTCTATTTTTAGTAGAGACACGGTCTCACTCTTGCTCAGGCTGATCTCAAATTCCTGAGCTCAAGCAATCCACCTGCCTTGGCCTCCCAGAGAGCTAGATTACAGACGTGAGCCACCACAACAGCTGAGTTTAAATGTCTCAATGGAAAGGACTTAGGGCTAGAGATCTGTTGCCTTAAGGCTAGGTCTAAGAAGCTTTAGGAAAAAAACAGATCTTGGCTCAATAGAAAAAAAATTATTTAACACAAAGATACCCAGAGATAGAACAGGCTTTGAGAAAACTGAGTTCTCCTAATTGAAGAGGTTTGAACCAAGCTATTTAGAGTATCCAATCAAACCATTCAGGTTTTTTTTTTTTTTTTGAGACAGAGTCACCCTCTGTAGAGTGCTGTGACATCACAGCTCACAGCACACTCTCAACTCTTGGGCTTAAGTGATTCTCTTGCCTCAGCCTCCCAAGTAGCTGGGACCACAGGCGCCCACCACAACGCTCAGCTATTTTTTTGTTACAGTTGTCATTGTTGATTAGCAGGCCAGAGCCTGGTGTATGTGGCCAGTGCTATAACCACTGAGCTATGGGTACTGAGCCAGTTTTTTTTTTTTTTCTTGCCTCAGCCCTCACTGTTTCTACTGTCCACTCCAAAAGAGCCCTTCTTCTGAGCCAACTTGCCTCATTCTGAGGAATCAAATGTCTCTATTCTCATGATACCTCCCTTCATTATTCTAAGAGAAGGGTGCTCCCCACTCTGTGCACCCTATATGCTTACCCTTTGTATACCATCCTATCACTTGCCATGTTCCCCTAATTACTATTTTTAATGTAATATTAGTACACACAAATGTATATCTGTAGATACGACTAAACACAGATGTCCTTGCATGAAGCTTCACCCAAGAATTAAGCCATCCATTCTAATGTATGGGACTAGTGAGTCTCCACTGCTAGAGGTCATTAGGAAAATGCAATTGGATGTGGAGCATTTTTTAAAAGACAATGGGCCAGGCATGGTGGCTTACACCTGTAAACCTAGCACTCTGGGATGCTAAGGTGGGTGTACCGCTTGAGGACAGGAGTTCAAGAACAGCCTGAGCAAGAGTAAGACCCTGTTTGTACAAGAAAGTAGAAAAATTAGCTGGATGTCATGGTGCGTCTGCTGTCCCAGCTCCTTGAGAGGCTGAGGCAGGAGGACCACTTGAGCTCAGGAGTTAGAGGTTACTGTGAGCCAGGCTGATGCTACAGCATGTGAATAAGACACTGTCTTAAAACAAACAAACAAAAAAGCCAATATAAAAAGACACTAAAAATGAAATCTTAGGAAGGATAAAAAAGCAGAAAGGGGTAAACCCCAACCGTGGAAGTACTCGGAAGACTCTGGGGGCCTGGAGGTTAGAAGAAGTGGAAATGCCCAGAAAGGGTGGAAGATGTGTGCCTAGGCATAGAGCCACGGTGGCTCTAAGTGAGACAATTCATCTTTTTTGTTTTAAACAGTTATATTGCTTTGCTGGGTTCGCCCCCCCACACGCAGTGGAAAAACACAAATTATAAAATATTAATCACAAAAGTTATTAAACATTTTATGGAAGAGCAAACCCAAGAAGATATTCCCTTCAATATCTTTGTCTTACAAGGTAAATAAATTATGACCTAATAACTTTCTGGGACATCCATGCATATAAATAGAAAATAGAACAGTACTGGTTATAATGTATTTAAGTTTTAGATTTTTGCCTTTTTTTCCCTTAAACTAAGCATGTTTAGTTGTGTAAGATTTCAGCAATTCAGAAAAAATATAGAGAAAAATGACTATTACCAAGGGACTTATCTGCAGGATCTAAGAAATTTTATCTTTAACTGAATCTTTGTTTTAATTTGTTTAATCTTTTTCTTCTTTCAGAAATAAAGTACTTTAGCGCCAGTGGCAGCACTTCCATTTCATTGTTCAATCTCCATCACCAGAGAAAAACAGAAATTGATCGTGTTTTCATATCTTACGTAGGCTTAAAGCCTATAGCAACATTAGCACACCCTTAAAAATACACATGTGGTGAATTACATTAAAAGATTATCTAATATAAATCATCCAGCAACATTAAGATAAACACTAGTAAAAAAATGTATTTTTAAATATTTTAATAGATTTCATTTACTATTATTTTATTTAAGATCATTGATTTCATGTTCACAATTAACTAAAATTTTATTTTGTTTTACTTTCCTTATGCAGTTTTATTACCAAGGTTATACTTATAAAATGGTATAGGGAGTTCTTCTGTTTTTATTCTTTGATACAGTTTCTACGAAGTAGCACTTATCTGGTCTTTGAGGATTTTTGGCTGTGTCTGGTCGTTTTTTTGAAGAAGGAGCAGTTTTAGGGAAGGCTGTAAATTATTCATGCAATTCATTTCTTTTGCTGATTACAGGTGTATTTCAGCTCTTTGTTTCATCAATTTTTGTCACTGGTATTCTTCTAGAAAATCGTCTGTTTCCGAATGTCAGGAACTTGCCTGTAGTGTTCTCTGAGGTTTGGAAATCTCCCTCAGTCATTATGTTCTGTTTTTCTTCCATGATTCCCCCCTCTCGTCCTTGGCCATTCTTGCCAGAGTCGGCCTTATCACTCACGTCAAGGCACCGGCTTCTCCTTTGCCTGGTTTTCTGTATCATTACTTTGTTTTCTAGCTTGTTAATTGTTCTTCTTATCTTTATGGTTTCCTTCCCTCTGCTTTCTTTGTGCTTGCTATGTGCTTGTTTTTCTGTTGCGCTGGGCCCAGCACTTCACTGGTGAATTTTTAGTCTTTCTTATTTTCTAATACATGTGATCAAGACTTGGAATGTTCATTTAAAATAGCATTGATATGGGCTGCACCCTGTAGGTTGCTTTGCTGTTTAATTTTAGTTATTTCATAATACTTACTACTTTGCTCTTGCGGTTTTTTGTTTAATATTATGCAGAATTTCTCAAACCTATGCAAAAGCAAGCACTGCTTTGCATTGGATCCTTCCAGAATGTTCCTAGAGCAACGTCCCTGCTTCACGTTGAATCTTCTAGATCAACATCACCTGCCAATAAATGGGCTTTCTAATATACACCAGGGGTAACAACATTCCTCAGTTATTTTCATTCTAGAAATCTGTACGCCTGCCTATTTCATTTATTCTCCCTAAAGTAAAAATCTATACCTTAAATATATTTGTGTCATACAAAGTTGAGGGCTCAATGTAATCCGGCTCAATCAATTTTCTTTTCTAACTCCCATCTGACCAGATTAAAAGTTGCCCCTTTTACCATAAGTGCAGAGTTGCTTCATAGACAGTTACAAATAATTTTTTAGATGCAGTTATAGTTGTCATTTTGATCGTGACAGTTTCCAAATTCAAACTTCCACGAAAGTTCAGCACAGCCCAACAAGCACCATTTTCGGAACTATAAATAAAGCAGCTGCCCGAGGGACCCTTCCCAGTCCTGTTTTTCCCTTTCTGCCACTGATCCCCGTCCTGCTGCCTGGTTTCCAACGGGCTCAGGGCGCGCTCCCAGGGAACCAGCCATCCAGGCCGACCGCTGAGCCCAAGAAAAGCACCGTGGAGCCTCCGCAGGAAAAATTTGTTGCCGCACGAAGGAAAAGATTCCAGAGCCTCAGACGCCACCACCACCGGCTCAACAGTTTCTAAGAATAGCAATTCTGTGGATGAAAAAAAAATTACTGGCACCAGACATTGGTTTTTAATTGTCTCCAGGCTTTAAAATAGAAACAAGCTGAAGCTGAAACGGACGTGCCCCTGGAAACCCTCGCTGAGCCGCGGTCAGCATGGGCCAGAAACACACACACACACACACACAAACACACACGGTCCCTGAAAACACACACACACACACAGTCCCTGGGAGCGCCACAGGGCCAGCCCTGCGCAGTGGCGTCACCGCGGAGCCTGTGTCCCGGACACTCACTCCCGACCTGGAGAAAGGCGCCAAGGACCCAGGCCTCTCCCTCCCCCCTAGGCTTCCCGAAGGTTCTCACTGTCTCTCTGAGAGGTGACCCAGTGAAATGTGAGATATTCCCCTCCCCCAAAGTTAAAGTTGTTAGTCAAATGTTTATCTTTCCATTTCATTTTCTTAATATTAACATTAGCTTATGAGTTCCTAAGTCAGATTTTGCAAATAGCTCCTTGTCCTTCAAAAACAAACAAACAAAAAAATCAACTTTCTGCCAGGGAGGTCCCTCAGCTGAGAGATGCCTGTACATGGGTTTCCTGGACGCATAGGCTGCCCTCGCCCCCTAGAGATGGACAAAACCACTCTTGGTACCAACAGGGACACAGGTGTGTTTTGTTTCACGTTGTTTTGTTTAATGAGAATATGATATTTGTCTGAATACTAGGTTTCACACCAAAAACAAATTTCCAAACTTTGAGGATTGCTTCTGAATAAAAATTTCTGCCCTCCAAGAGAGTCAAGGAATCCAATTCTAGCCTCCACTCATTCAAATATCTCCTGCCTATTAGATGAATCACTTGGTGAAAACGGGTTTATTTTCCCCTGCAAAAGTTCTAGTATTTGTGAAATTACTCCTAGTTGGAAACATAAGACAAACCAACACTCAAGTTTTTCTCAATTCTTAGATAAACACAATACATGTAAAAGATGTTGCTGGGTCTAGCTTTCCAGAAACCCAATGCCAATTCCTAATGGAATTACTTCCACTCTACTCCTTCCAACGTGGCTAACTGATGATCCAGTAAGAGGGGGAAAAAGGAAAAGAAAGTGGAGTTTTTTTCTTTCGTGTGTATAATATTCCATAATGTGTGGAAGCTGATGGCTACATCATCAGTTAGGGGGTGGGGACAGCTGGGGATGATACATAAGTCAAAAGAATGGAACTTTTAATAAAGGCTGCAAGCCCCACATAGCTCCAAATTATAACACGATGGCCCCTCAAATCCAGACTCTAGTTAAAAACCTTGGATCAAATCAACAGGATTTTGGAAACGCATACAGCCAAAGAAATCTAGCACCAGGAGAAGACAGATACAGGTGGGAATAGCCCATCCAGATTGGGTCATTTAAAGGGTAGGCCTCCCAGAAGCCCTGTCTTTGTCTGGCTGCATCAGTGCATGTTGAAATTTATCATCCCCCATGCTGCACCTCCACAACACAGTTCTCACTGTGAGTCTTATCTGCCCAAACCAGGTGACTCAAGCCAGAGAAGGGATTGACTGTCCTTGCCCAAAGTCAACAATCAACCATCAATTTGACTTGCTGCTTGCTAGACTGTTACTCAGAAACCTTGGAATAACCTTGGCTACACATAGAAAGGGCTCTATAAATGTTTGTGGCATTGACTGGAATCAGTGTTCTCAACTAATCTCCATTGCTCAATTGTTCCCTAATATCTGATTCATCCTTAGCATCAACCACCATGTACCACTTAGATCTTCTCTTGCCCTTGTTTGCCAACAAGGCTTCTATCTCAGGACAGCCAATTTACCTTACCTCTGTTCTCCACTGACACCTCGGAATGGACTCTGCTTTATCTCAAGACTCACCTCTCTCCACCATCTAGTATCTCTTGGTTCTTCCAGAGCCACCCATACTCAACTGTGGCATTTATAAATAGAATCAAACATGGAGAAGGAAGAAGAGAGAGCCGACATTTGTTTGGTTTTTCACCCTTCCGATGTGCCAGGCACTGTACCAGCCCTCATGTACATTATCGCCTATAATTCTGTTTTTAAAGAATGCTGGAGACTTGGAAACAATGATCGATCCTTCCCCTGTCTGAGTCACTGGGTCAGGAAACTATAATAACTCAAACCCCAAGAGCCCAACTGTCTTCACAAATGAAAACACTAAGCCATTGTTTTAAATTCATAATTTTTAATTTGCAATTTTATAGTATAAGAATTGATGACTATCCATAAGGAGATTTTTTTTACCCACCCATAAGGTTAAAATATTCTATTCAAAGGACTAGCCTTTATTCTGAACCTATAGGGAACCCTATCTTCTGAAGGAGTAAAGTCATCTTTAATAGCAAAAATTCCAGATAGTCAAAAGTGCCCTTCACGTCCTGCAAGATGATACCATAATGAAGTCCAAGATCCTGTTATGTCTTAACAAGTTCAATTATAGCCTGTTTTTCTTACAGCATTGCACTAGATTGCTAGTTCTATAGGTGAACAGAACTGGTGAAATAGTTCATCTATAGGCACTGTATTGTAAAAAACAAACCCAAACAAACAACAATGCTTCTCTTGGGCAGCGCCTGTGGCTCAAGGAGTAGGGCACCGGCCCCATATACCGGAGGTGGCAGGTTCAAACCTGGCCCCAGCCAAAAAAAAAAAAAAAGAGAGAGAGGAGAGAAAAATGCTTCTCTTAAAGACTAGAATCACCCGTAGCTGAGGACCGTGATGGCCATATGCCTGTATGCATACAGACAAAGCCCTCACCCTTCATACCTTAGATTTATTTCACTTTACTATGTTTAAACTGGGTGGTTCACATGTATAACCCATCACTTTGAGAGGTCAATGCCGGAGGATCATTTGAAGCCAGGAGTTCAAGGACAGCCCAAGCAAGACAGATACCCCCATTTCTACAAAAAGATAAAAAAAAAAAAAAAAAAAAAGAAAGAAAAAAAGAAATTAGCCAGGTCACAATGGCTCACTCCTATAGTCCCAGCTATTCAGGAGACTGAGGCAGCAAGATCACTTGAGTTCAGGAGTTTGAGGCTGCTGTGAGCTATGATGGCACCTCTGCACTCTAGCCAGGTGACAGCATGAGACCCCAACCCTCCCCCCAAAAAAAAGTTTTCTAGTGATTGCCAAATGATTATGAGGAGAATTCTCAAATATTCTCCTTTGTTCTCTCGATAGTGAATTCTCATCAATACACACTTACATCTTTAAATTGAGTTGCAAGCTCCCCCGATGGTAGGAAATTAAGTACCCAAGGAATCGTCCTAATTATTTCCAATACTGAGCATAGAAACCATTGCTGAAACTGACTGAATTCTCAGTATTGACTGAAACTTCCTGACCTCTTCGTTTATTGCCAAAATCCTCTTGGAAGCCAGGGAAGGCTGAGTTTTCACTACCCTGTCCATGAAAGTTACTTTCATCTTAGCTGAAACAATAACTCAAAATCAGTATCTGAACCAGTCAAAGCATCAGTAATCCAGTAGGGAATACACTTAACGTTTTCAGTCTCAGGCAACTAGGGAAATATTATAATAGCTATGTTTAAAAAAAAAAAAACATGGAGGTCGACACAGGTGGATCACTGGAGCTCACAAGTTCAAGACCAGCCTGAACAAGAGCGAGACCTCGTCTCTAAAAATTAGCCGGGCATTGTGGCAGTTGTCTGTAATCCCAGCTACTTGAGAGGCTGAGGCAAGAGAGAAGATCAACTGGACCCAAGAGTTTGAGGTTGCTGTGAGCTGTAATGCCACGCACAGCACTCTACAGGGGGCAAGAAAGTGAGACCCTGTCTCAAAAAAACAAACAAAAAAGAAAACTTCAGATCTTCCATAAAAGATACATGAATTACTTTTAGCGTTTTGCAGAGCAAAATTTGTCTTAAATCTTCTTGATTAAAAAAGAAATCAAAGCAGTACTTCCTTGTCAGCATGCAAAACTCCAGAAAATGGTACAGCCATTTAATTAGCTATTAAATAGACAACTTCCTTTCACCCCTCAATCATAGCCCCCTGGGAGAAGTTATTGGCTTTAGGAGCTAAATTCACATTAATTAATTAAGTCTGACTGCTCTTGACCGCTTCAACAGCTAATCTGTATGAATGCAGCTGCTTTGGGGTATGTATTTGTGTGCATACATGTAACATGATGGAGAAATTTTTCTTTTTTTTTTTTTGAGACAGAGTCTCACTATGTCGCCCTCTGTAGAGTGCAATGGCGTCACAGCTCACGGCAACCTCAAATTCATGGGCTTAAGCAATTCTCTTGCCTCAGCCTCCCAAGTAGCTGGAACTACAGGACTGCCACAACGCCTGGCTATTTTTTTGTTGCAGTTGTCATTGTTGTTTAGCTGGCCCGGGCCAGGTTCAAACCCACCAGCCTGGGTGTATTTGGCCGGTGCTACCCACTGAGTTTTAAATCTCAGTGGAAAAAAAAGATTTATTTTTCATAGGTGCCACCCTGAGAAATTTTTCTTTATTGTAACATCTCCATTGCTTCAGCCAGGCTGCATTGCAAGCATGCATTCTTAGCGGGCAGTTACTTAATGATAAAGCTTTTCAATTCGCATGTGTGATCTTTCTCATGTTGAAGAAAATTGAAATAAACTAGCCTTGTCGATGTAAGCATCATTCCTCCTGAACAGTGGGGAAATCTTCACCCATCTTCTGCAGCTGAGCCTCTGGAATGCCTGACTAAACTGCCAGGTAAGTTCAAGTTGAGTGTTCATGCCAACAAAGAGAGAGCCTAACTACAAAGAAACATCATAATCACTGTTTCGTGTCCATTTGGACAGCCTGTTTGGCTTCATTATTCTTCTTTCAGCCACGTGGAGGCCAAACACTGGGACAAAATCACTCTGGCAACTCGTGAATGCCTTTTGCACATATGGGATGACTGATTTCTTTACTTGGCTGTTTAATAAGCGGTAGGGGAGCTGAAAATGCACTTCGAAGGAGCCAGGCGAAGAGAGGGCACCGTGGCGCAGGCTTTGCTGGTGGACTTGGGGTGCATTTGCACACCTCAGGGCTCCCAGCCATCCCTGGCGCTTCTGAATAGGTTGCTAGGGACTTGGCAATGTTCTGCACAGCCACTGCTGACATTAAAAGAGGCCACAGCAGGCTGGATCCCAGAGGAAAGGAAGTGCTAACAGTTTGAATCACATTAGAGATGAAACCGCTTGGTTTAATAACTTCAGACAACACTTTCTGGGCTGAAACTCCCCTACGGTCCGTGACAATGTCCCAGGGATTCTAAGATAAGTCCTGATGCCTTCAGAACATGTTTCCTTTTATTCATGAGATGGTAAAGCTTGTTCCTCACACCCAGCTCTCTTCATTTATGACATCTGGACTTTCAGATCCTTAAACAAAGGAATGAAAGATTTATTTTTCTTCACATCAAAAGGGTAGGAGGAAGGGATGAGAAGGAATTTTGACATCAACTTAAGTGACCTGAAATAGCAAATGCAAAAGCTGTGGGAATGTTGGGGTTCTGAGGGCGTGTAGAGGTTTGGCAGAGAGTGTCTCCCCGCCCCTGTCCCCAGGAGGGAACAGAGGTGCTGGGAAGGCGCCTGCTTTGTCCACTAACTGCCCACAGACACAGTCATAACATCCTGGGCAAGGTGACATTTCCCATTTTGCTTCCACCTGCTACAGAATGTGGAGTGTTTAGGAGGCAGGTTGCTTTCTTGCCAGTATTTATCTCTATGGGTCTCATTTCTCTGCACTCTAAGACAGCTGTCCTGTGGCATTACCACATCCTTTGTCCCATTCCTACAACAGAAAGGGGACCCATGGGACTTGGACAATGTCTATTCACTGTCTCTGTGCATTGTGTAGAACAGCGGTCCCCAACCTTTTTGGCACCAGGGACCAACTTCATAGAAGACAATTTTTCTACCAACGTGGGGTCAGCATAGCATTGGAATGATTTGAACACCTTACATCTCCACCTTAGGTCATCAGGCATCAGATGCTCCTAATGAGCGCACAACAAGATCTCTCCCTTGTGCAGTTTACAACAGGGTTCACGCTCCTATGAGAATCTGACATCACTGCTGATCTGACAGGAGGCAGCACTCTGGATGCCAGCAAGGGGGAGTGGCTGTAAATACAGATGAAACTTCACTCCCTCACCTCCAGCTGTGCAGTCAGGTTCCCAACCACACACAGTTCTGGTCCTCTGCCCCCAGCTTGGGGACCACAGGTGTAGAAGCAAGTAGATGGCTTTGCCAAGTGTCAGCAGTTCATATACTGAATCTTGACGATAAAGAAGAGACAGCTGCAGGAGCTGCCCAGTCTCAGCAGTCCCCTTGGACATAAGACAAGCCACTGGCACAGAAGAGCAAACTCCTCATGGGACCAGGTCGCTTCCTTCCTTGATGACTCCCCAGAAGGAAGGACAGGGCTCACTGGGGCAATGAAGCATGACTTGTCCTCTCCAGACCACAGAACCTCTCTCCAGCCCCTCCCTCAACTTACCAATAATCCTCCCTGGGGGAGTAGAAGAAATGCTCATGGGTGCAGAATCCCAGAATGGCCTGCACCATGGTCAACAGTGACTTAACCCAGAGCATCCAGGAACTCATCTCTTCCTGAGTAAAAATACATCTGGGAGTCAGAGATTCTGACTTCAAACAGATACAATGGTTCAAAAAGAACTGTTAACAAATAAGCTCTAGTACCTCATAAAGACCATAAAAGTTTCATTAGAATAAATAAGTGCTAAGTATATAAAGACATACATATGTATATATGTGTATATGAATTAGAAACTTTTTACTTAATGAAAATATATTATGTATTATTCAAAGACATTGCAGCATACAAGTAATTACGGGACCTGAAAATGAGGGAAAATTATAACATTAAACTCTAAATAATAGAAATGAAGTATAACTCAGATTTAGTATTTATCCAGTATAACCTGAAAGAAATACAAATTGGTGTTATACTTTTATCGCCTTAAAAGATCTTCAGGCTGTGGGCAGTGGTTCATACCTGTAATCCTAGCACTCTGGAAGTCTGAGGAGGGTAGATAGCTTGAGCTCATGAGTTCCAGACCAGCCTAAGCAAAAGTGAGACCCCCATCTCTACTAAAAATAGAAAAACTGAAGCAACTGCTTGAGCCCAACAGTTAGAGGTTGTTATGAGCCATGACACCACAGCACTCTACCCAGGGTGACAGCTTGAGACTCTGTCTCAAAAAAATAAAAAAAGATCTTCAAACCAACACTAATAGTAATAAATAAAAGTGATAGTAAATCAAAATTTCTCTTGATCTACAAGGAGCAGTGTGACAAAACTGTGTAAAAGAATTTGTTGTAATATCTAATAAAACCCAAGGAAACTTTATGCCACAGCTCTTTGGAAACCTCCAGCGGTGTTATTCTCCTTTCTTTCAAAATCTTTTCAAGTTTGTATGGCTGAAGTATCTTTGGCTAAATAGTAAATAAGCATTGTTTCATAACATTTATAAGAAAATCACAACATGAAATACAGACATTTTTGAGCCATTTTCTGTGTCCGTAAAAGTGCATTACTTTCCATTACTGTTCAACTGTTTAATCACATCGTCGCCGCCCACCCAGATACAAAATTGCTATGTTGCTACGACCATAGCAAACTGTCATTCAATTTTCAAATAGAGAAATCACTACAGGATTGTTCTGCTGTTTAGGTTTGTCTAGCATTTAAATATCTGAGACAATGAGTTTCTTCTACATGCTGTAGTTTAGTGAAAGAGAGCAATTCAGAGGCTCTGGCCCTGGAATTCATTTCTAATATTTTGGCATTATCCATTCTGTTGGAGTTGACTTCCTAGAAATTTTTCCCCCAATACTGGGTCTCTCCCAGCTCCCAGGGTCCTCGGGTACATGCAAACTAAGACATACTCATCTCAGAGACGACATTCTTGAGGCTATATGGCCACTAAAGCCTCATCTGTTAAAGGTTAATCTATGGCTGTAGCAAAAATACTCAATAAGAGGGTTATTACATTTTCTTATTACATGCGATCAGGGAGTTTTGTTGTCTAGATATTAGGTTAAAGCCACAACTGGGCAAGATCCTTTTGAAGACAAAAAAGCACACTGTTATGACTATAATCATAGATCAACATATTCTGCCACTTGTACTTGAGAGTTCTTTAATCTTTTGAAAAGAATCAAGTGTTGAGTATGCGTTTTACAGCGTAAACAGAGCCACAAGCCAAGGGGGTTTGTTCCAGTCGTTTAGAAATTCCCTAGGCCTAGGGTTTAGCAGGAGGGGGACAGGCCGTTATCCCTTGTGTCAAGCAAGGCTCCTGCTAGAGGACTCTCCCAGTACGACACTTAATACTCAGACGTGCTTCAGGATAACTTCACTATAATCACAGACAATCAAGGAACAAACAGATCAACTGTCCTGGTCACTGACTTTCTAAATAAGGACTTGACACCCAGCAAAGTAGGAATTCTCAAAGTAAGGCTGGGCTCTGATCAGAAACCAGGTGTCTGAATATTGGCCTATTGGAGGAAACAAAGAGATATCATAGTATATCCATAGTATAAACCTAGGATGCAGACTTTGCTCCCCACACTGGGGCTGTCATGGCCTCCCACATGGTCCACAGAGCCCTGGACCAGGAGCACATCAGAGCAGAGCGCTGAAAGCCCTGACGTGCTCCTAACGCTGAGGCTGAGGGCACCGAGCAGATAACATGAAGACCAGCTGAAGAGTGGGCCGCCCTGAGAATCACCCCAGTGATCCCCAATAGACTTCATGGGCCTTCCTAGTGATGTCAAAAGAAGCCAGAAGACCAGATGATTTAATAGACAATCTCCCAATTTCTTAGGGCTGGCACCTTACTCAAAACACTTTTCAGAAATCTTATCTTGAAAATATATTTTAGTCCCCGGGCCTCTGCCTCTTAATTTTTGACCTGAAGCAGTCAATGTTGGATAAGTTTATTTGTGTGTTTTGCAGACAACTATGCAGATACTGTTCAGTTGCCTTGTTCATTCACCCATCAAATACGAGGCTGGACAATGAAGTTTATGAACTCATCCTAGAAAAAGTGCCACATACCTCATTGCTAAATACCACTATGGTCACCTCCAAAGTACTCCCCTTGGGAAGCTATGCACTGATGCCAGGACCTAGTCCACCCTTCAAAGTCGTTTTGGAACTCTTTTTCTGGAATGGCCATCAGAGTTGTCATTGTCTTATGAGAGCTAACAATTAAGGTTGGGAACTCATCCTAAAAAGAGTGTTGCACACCTCATCGCTGAAAATCACCAAGGTCACCAGATGGCCAGGAGGAGGACTTTGAAGGTGACCGTAGTGATAGTCAGCAATGAGGTATGTAGCACTTTTTCTAGGATGAGTTTACCAACTTAGTTGTCAGAACTTGTATTCATACACACACACACATACATATATAGCTCACTGCACAGGAAATGAAACTTCTTTAAATAAATTAAAATAAAAGATAATCCCACAAAAACCCTTTCATAAAAAGAATTCCAATTATTCTAAAACCTCTTTAACTACTTGGAGTTCATTCTCAATTCTTTACTAAATTCACCTGTTTCCAGCATAAGCTCAGTAAATTATAGTGACTGATAAACTATTACTTGTTCATAGGAGCAACTGAAGAATCCCCTTAGACTAAGATATAATGCAAATGAAATGGACCAGATAAGCCCACAGAGAGAAACATAAAAATGTGCCTAGAATTTATATATTAAAATGAGGAATTATATTACATTTGTTCTCTGGGGAATGTTGAGGAGTGGTGATGTGTTATTCTGTAAACTGGAAGTAAGCCAAGAGTATTTTTCAAGCTTTAAATATCATTCAAGATCAACTCCGAACCAGAAACGTCCAGGCATCAGAAAGTTCCAGTAGTTCCTAGCTAGAAGCAAACCAAAAGCTTACATTTCTTAAATCTATAAAAAGGGAATATATCTTCCCTGCAAACATTTACTTTATAGGTCCTGTATGGGTACAACTAAATATTTGGGTAATGGTGCTTTGACGATTATTAAAAATATTACATTTATTATTATTGTACAGTCTACAGCTAAATTTAAAAACCAATTATTTAAAGTAGGGCTATGTTACACCTATATATACCCTGAGGCTAAAGGCCTAAAGGAGGAGACGGGGAAAAACCGGGAGAGGAACGGAGAGAGCTTCTCTCCCCCCACTTGAATTCTCTCCCTCTACCAGGAGCTTTAGTGTTTTCTGTATTCTTTTCTGTAAATAAATTCTGTCTTACCACGGGGGGGGGGAGAAATAATGTAATGAAGAATAATAAAATACATGTATTTTAAAAATAAATAAATAAATAAAAAGAAAAAGAAAAAAAAACAACCCTAAAAAAAAAAAAAAATGTACCCACCACTATATTATCATACAGGATAGTTTCACTGCCCACCAAACGCTCTATGCTTTCCCTATTCATCAATTCCTCCTCCCTAACCACTGGTACCCACTGATATTTTTTTAATAGGACGGTCTCCATAATCTTGTGTCCCACATGTCATGTAATTGGAATCATACAGTATGTAGCCTTTTCTAGTTAGTTTCCTTCATTTAGTTATATTCATTTAATTTTCCTCCATGTCTTTTTATGGCTATGGCTTGATAGCTCATTTATTTTAATGCTATATAATATTCCATTGCATCAGTTTATCCATTCACCTACCGAAGAACATCTTAGTTGCTTTCCAAACTTGATGATGATGAATAAAGCTTCTGTAAACATCAAAAAAATAAAAATAAATAAAAAAAATAAAGTAGGGCTATGTTAACAATTTATCACAGAAACCTATAAAAAAGAAATTTTAAAATTTTAGAATGTCCAATGTTTGAGGTTCTAATTTTTCCTGTAATAATTACAAGAATAATTTTGTGATAAATCCACGTCCATGATCGTAAGATTCTAAAAAAATTCCTTGAAGTTAGTCATTTCAAGATCATTCTACAGTATCTTCCTTCTGCCAGCCTGGCATATAATTATTATTATTATTTTAATTCAACAGATTCTTTTAAAAGTCCAATTAGATGAAGTTTATTTCTGCCTTCTCACCAAAGTGTTACAAAAACTACTCACTTGTCAAATTCAGGTATTCATTATATTTTTAAATAATCTTTTAAAAACACATTATTTCAAGATATAATGAAAACTTCAATGATACTCATTTTTGGACCCTGCCCCCAGGCTAAGTATTACCCTATTCCAGTCATATTCCATGGTGGTTCCACTGTTAGATTACTATCTGTGGCTAACTTTACACTCTAATTGTGGGCCATGGCCCTTATTCTTAAAATTAACTGTTTGACTTTGCTATGTAAATAATCAGTTGCCTCTATGGGAACACATTTCAGATTAACCACATTAAAGAAAGAGCTGAATTTTTTAATGGGGAAAATAAAACATGTCCCTAAAAATTTCATGGAAACTCAATATTTGTTAATTCATACCTCCACAGAATCCTAGCATTTTAACATTGCTTCACAGTTAAAAGTGGGTATTAGCCAGAATAATGAACCTATTACTTTAACTATGTTCAAAGTCCCCCATAAACCGGAGCTTTGATTTTACAATGGAGACACCAAATGCTTTTGTGTCTGATCTCTCTTCATTGTGGTTCAGCAGGGAGTCCCTATATTTCAAACATGTCCAGCTTAATGAATTTTTTTTCTTATTATTGCTGCAATCTGTTTTGGTGTCAGATTTGCTCCAGTTCTGAGGGTTTTGTTGTTCTTTCTTCAGGCATGGAACCTTTGGGTTTCTGGATTTGTTGATTGAGGACACAAAGTAACTTGGTCCAAGCAGATCAGCAGCGCCACCATGGTAGAAACCAAATTAAGCATTAAAAACAACTCCTTTCCCCTTCTGATCCGTGAACCAACAACAGCCTAATATCTTGAAGTATGTTTTTGTTATCTGTAGGTCAACTTAAACCTAATGCCACGATCATGAGAACAGACCTCCCCACAACCTCCGAGGTCAAGGGCAGTCAGGGCCTCACCGTTTTGTTTTAGTGTTAACGTCATCGCTTGGTGCCCTGTTTTCATAATTTATCAAGAAACCAATCAGCTGGGGAATAGCCTCACCAGGGAAGACCTCAACAGTCTGCTCAGAGAGTCTGAAAACCTTGGTAACCCCTCACAACAATGTCATCTATATCATCTCACCACAAGCAAATGGTAAACTCAACTTCTAGGGAAGATACTGTCACACACACAGAGCATTATAATTTCTCCATTTCCTGATTGCTATTTTAAAAATCTACATCCAGCATTCTGAGAAGTAGAAAAGGGGGTGGCTACCTTTGTATGGCCCTCAGGCTTCCTATCCTGGAGTCTGATGTTTGCCCTACTGAGCAGTCGAGGTTGGAGTCGTTTAAGTCCAAGGTATGTGTTGGTCTGTCCCAGAAGCGAGCAGACGGTTCAGCGTTGGAGAACAGGAGGGACCATCGAAAGAAAATGGAACCCTGAAGATGCTCCTAAAATAGGAATGAGCAGGAACACTTCTGTCTGTAAGGACTTCACCCTTTGGGTTCTCTACTATGCCCAGGCTTGGGGTCCTCCCAGGAGTAAAATCAAAGATGCCCACTGTCTTGTGAAGGCAGGGGAAGAGCTTTGTGGGCAGGCAACCACAAAGACAAAAACTGGAAAATGAAATAATATGATTTTATAAACTGGATTATTTAGTGTTACCTTCCTCTTCAGTTTTATGTGCTTTCGAATGCCTCTCTCCTCGTGTTGAACTCAAGTTTAAGTGTTTAGCCAGGTGCAAAAGACTTGAAATACAAGACTAAAATTTCTGCCATTCTTGCCCTCAGGAAGAATCTTCTTACTCAGAACCCCTGGCACATCTGGATTTTATATTACTCACAGAGTTAAGTGGGTAATGTTTTTACTTTTGATTAGGTAAAGTGAAGAGAAATACACACAAAGAGAACACTATCTGGGTACTGTGGCAGGCACCTATAGTCCAGCTACTTAGGAGGCTGAGGTAGGAGGATTGCTTGAGCCCAGGAGTTTGAGGCTGCAGCAAACTATTATTTCACCACTGCACTCCAGTCTGGGTGATACAATGGGACCCTCACTCTCTCTCTCTCTTTTTTTTTTTTAAACAGAATCTCACTCTGTCCCTCTTGGGTAGAGTGCCCTGGAATCACAGCTCACAGCAACCTCAAACTCCTGGGCTCAAGTGATCCTCTTGCCTCAGCCTCCACAGTAGCTGGGACTACAGGTGCCCTCCATAACACTAGTCTAATTTCTTTATTTTTAATAGAGAAGGGGTTTCAGTTTTCTCAGGCTAATCTTGAACTCCTGAGCTCAGGCAATCCACCTATGTCAGCCTCCCAGAGTGGCTGAGGCATGAGCCACCATGCCTGACCTTGAGACCCTGTCTTTTAGGAGAGAGAAAGAGAGAGCGCATTACTTGGATTCACCTTAGCCCCTGTAGACAAGAAATCATTTGCAAATAATATTACAGCCAAGCCTTATAGATCCACAAACACAGCTGGACATTCACATCAAGTACTAGAGCAGAAAGGGCAATTACCTCTGGAGAAAGAGATTCGTTCACATTCTGATAGCTTCTGGCTTCCTGTCTACCGAGCACATATTACTATTGAAATTAAAAAGAAGAAAGATGAAAGAAAGAAAAGACTCGTTCTCCACCCCAAATTGCTTTCTTTAGCTTAGGTGCAACCTTGGTGGGTATCACAGGTTGATACCTGACTCATTACCTAAACTTGGCTGCTTTTATAAACAAGCTTCCTTAAAAGCAGAGTCTCATTGCAAAAACTGAAGGTAAAGTAAATTAAATTTAAAAATATGTCCTCACTTTCTCTTACTCTTCCCTTTGCCTTCTCCCCCCATGCCCTTTCCTAAAAACTCGTGAGTGGTGTCCATCCCACACCTAGAAAGAAAACTAAAACCCAATATCAGCAGTTGCCTTCCCAATAGTTTCATTGTTTTTAGTTCATTTGGATTTTGACTCCAAGAAGTGACCAACCATCCCAATTTTCCCAGGACTGAGGGGTTTTCCAGAACTTGAGACTTTGAGTTTTAAAACCAGAAGAATCCTAGGCAAGCTTAGAACCATTGCTCACCCTAAATGAGCCAGGTAAGACTGGGTTCTAGGGCTTTGGGGGTGTCTGCCAGCTTTCTGTAAGGCAGATCGTGGGAGCTCGTGATTTCAAATGTGATAATGTCAAGTCAACTTGGCTTTATCAAGTCAAGTTTTTGATCACAAGAGGACAGACTTGCAACCTTGTGTCCACTGGCTCAGCCCCTTCCACCATTTTGAATTATGTAGCCACAAGAATAAAATAAACTTCTCCAAGTTAGGTTCCAACTTAATTCTAAGGCTAACCAGACCTGATGGAAGCCACTGAAAAGACAATAATTAAAACTAAGAAACACAATTTATAATCACTCACACTTGCATATGAAAAATGAAACACAACTATAGCCTAGGATGAAAGAGGGAAGGGGAGGGAGATGGGAAGGGACGGAGGTGGGTTGATAGAGGTAGAGTTAGTAGGGGGACCACATCTATAGAGCATAATGCAAGTATAAGTTGGATCTATCAGGTGTAGAACACAAATGTCTTAATGCTATAATTGGGTAAATGAGGTGAAAGCTATGTTGATTAGGAGCATGTAAGCACTCCAATTTGTACAAATCATCATCACATGGAATCCCATAATGGCATAAATGTATGTATGATCTATGGACAAATGACTTAGTAAAAATAAATAAATAAATAAAACTAAGAAATAGACAGACCCTTTGGCTAAGGATTAAGTAAGAGAAGCAAACACTCCCAGCTATTGCCTGGACCAGAAAGAGACGTTGGACGTATTACACCACGTGGCTTAAGAGTGAACCAAGCAAGACCTCCTTTATGCTAAGTTCTTCTGCATTATTACATCCTGTTTTAAATTTAATGTGAAATTACTCCTTTAGTCCCTATTGTTTTACTATTTTAAACTACTAGAACTCAATGATTGCCTGTGAGGAAATAGAAAGTTCCTTTGACAGGAAAGAAAAGTATAGTTGACCCTTGAACAACACAGGTTGAAGCTACATGAATCAACTTGCATGTGGATTTTCTTCTGCCTCTGCCACTCCTGAGACAGCTGGACCAAACCCTCCTCTTCCTCCCCCTCTTCCTCCTCCTCAGCCACTAACATGAAGATGATGAAGACAAAGACCCTTCTGACAATCTACTTCCACTTAATGAACAGGAAAAACAGTAGAACCTCCATAGTTGGCCTCCTCCCTACATTGACCACCTCCTCAAGTTGACTAATTCTCATAGATGTGACAGGGGTCACATGTACAGTTGGCCTAGTTCCTTATGTTGCCCACTTCTACACGTTGACCAGTTTGTCACAGCCCCTTGGGTGGTCCCCTTATAAATGTTCTACTGCGTATTTTCTCTTCCTTATGATTTTCTTAATAAGTTTCTTTTCTCTAGCTTAATCAATTAAAGAATAGAGTATATAGTATTAATACATATAACATACAAAATATGTGTTAATCGACTATATGTGATGGGTAAGTCTTCCTGTTAACAGTAAGTGATTAGCAGTTAAGTTTATGGGAAGTCAAACACTCTATGCAAGTTTTCTAGTGCACGAGGTTTAGCACTCCTTGCACCCGTCTTGTTCAAGGGTAAGGTGAATTGTACATAAAATGGTGATGCTCCAATCATGTGGTGTGACTTTTCTTTTTTGCCATTGGCCACGCTTGTTAAAAACAGAACTGTGTCATCTAGCACACCAGAACCAGGCAGGAAATTCCAGTCACCTATGCTTCTCTTAGGTACTGAAAAAAGTTCTACATACAGAGCCCTCAGAAAATCTCCAGAATATTCCAGCATTTTCGATTCTCTGACTTTGAGAAGGGGCTATGTAAGCAAAGGAGAGGGGAGAAAGCTATAAATCCTGCATAACAGAAGGGTTTCATGAGATGAAACAGCAACACCTTCCTTTTAGCTTCTCGAAGCTCAGCCATGCTTGGGGACTACAGATCAGGACAACTGCCATGAGGACCATGGAAAATTCTGAACGGGGATCACCATCTCAGCACAGAGAGAAAACAAAAGGAGGAGACGCGAGTCTCCGAGAGGTCTGCGTGACCTTGGTCGTGATTACAGAACGGTTGACTGGGGCAGAAGGAGCAGCTGAGTTGGAGAGGGATGGGAGAAGGGCAGCAGCTTTGCCCCCATGCTGCCTGCTTCTGGAATGCTCCACTCAGAAACATCTAAATGCTCATTAAGGAAAAATACACTCGCATTGTAGAAAAAGGGGAAAAGGTCCTTGCTTGGCAGGTCTTAGACTTTTCTACTTTCCGATGCTTCTGCACCTTCAAAATGATAGCCACTCTATGGGCATGTGTGCTGCAAATGAATTCTCTCCACCCAGGCTGCCCTCCACCCAGGAAGGGGGTGCCTGCCCAGTGGAGGCCTCTGCTTCTGCAGCTCCTAGCATAGGGGCTAATTAGGACACAAGGTCCCCAACGCTTCTGTGGTGTGGGTTGGCTGGAGCGTAGATTTTCCATTCAATCTTTCATTTTTTTTTTCTTTTCACATTTTCCACACTGCACTAAAATTACTCTCCAAAAAAGCATTTATCTTTCCTACGGCTGCTTCACAGCCTGTCCCCATTAGAGGATTTTCAGAAAGGACTAGCTGGTACCTGTAAAAATACCCACTGGCTTTTACGAGTGGAACATCACCAAAAAAAAAAAAAAAAATTCTATTTTTTTTCTCCTTCTTCTTTCCCAGCCTACCCTGTGCCCAGTACCCACTCAACTCATAAAGTGAGTAAAGAGGTTGCAACACTTTGCATCCTTTTTCTCCACTTTTTTTTTTCCTTCTACTTTTTTTTTTTTTTCTTGTTTGGGGAAAACATATTCTGAGAAGAAGTTCTATTTCTAGTACTTGTTAACCTGTAGCTGACTTCCAGAAACAGATGAAGAAATGCTTGGGAAGATGGTCAGGACTGTCTTATTTTATGATATCAGTAAGTGTGTGTGTGTGTGTCTGTTAGGATTGCTCAAAAGGTAACATATCAGAGGATTTGGGGCTGGTCTTTGTTGGGTTTGCTTTCGTGTGTGTGTGTGTGGGAGAGAGAGAGAGAAAGAACTATCTCCCCCAATATCTTTTTTCTACTTTTTTATCATAAAAAGTAACTATTTTTATAGCTCATAGTGAAATATTTGGGAATATCAAGATACTCAGGAGAAACCAATTTCACTAAAGCTAAAAGGCAGAGGCTAAAAATATGAAAATGTTAGCATGTTTTCCCATTATTAGGTTCCCTAAAGTTAGTGTTTGGAGTTGATGTTTTCAATTCAAGGAGATTCGTCCACTAGATTCAAGTGTTCCCTTCCCTGAGAATCCTCTCTCTGGCATTTTCCTTCCATGATCACACCTGTCACGTTGAATTGTAAATATTCTCTGTGTACACCACAGTGTCACTCACTGGACTGAAAGCTTCTGTCTGGCAGGGCCTTTCTTCTTCTTCTTTTTTTTTTTTATTAAATCATAGCTGTGTACATTAATGCAATCATAGGGTACAATGTGCTGGTTTTATATACCGTTTGAAATATTTTCATCAAACTGGTTAACATAGCCTTCACTGCATTTTCTTAGTTATTGTGTTAAGACATTTATATCCTACACTTAATAAATTTAACATGTACCCTTGTAAAATGCACCGTAAATGTAGGCCCACCAATTACCCTCCCTCCATCCTCCCTCCCCCGACCACTCCCCTCCCTCTCCTCTTTCCCCTTCTTCTTGGGCTATAGTTGGGTTATAGGGTTCATATGAAAGCTATAAATTAGCTTCATAGTAGGTCTGAGTACATTGGATACTTTTTCTCCCATTCTTGAGATACTTTGCTAAGAAGAATATGTTCCAGCTCCATCCATGTAAACATGAAAGAGGTAAAGTCTCATCTTTTTTTAAGACTGCATAATATTCCATGGTGTACATATACCACAATTTATTAATCCATTCATGAGTCAATGGGCACTTGGGCTTCTTCCATGACTTAGCAATTACAAATTGGGCTGCAATAAACATTCTGGTGCAAATATCTTTGTTATAAAGTGATTTTTGGTCTTCTGGATATATACCTACTAGAGGAATTGAAGGATCGAATGACAGGTCTATTTTTAAATTCTTAAGGGATCTCCAAACATCTTGGAATGTATAATGTACATAAGGAATGTATTCGTTTGCATTCCCACCAGCAGTGCAGAAGTGTTCCCTTTTCTCCACATCCACACCAACATTTCTGGTTTTGGGATTTTGTGATGTGAGCTAATCTTACTGGGGTTAAATGATATCTCAAAGTAGTTTTAATTTGCATTTCTCTGATGATTAAGGATGAGCATTTTTTCATGTGTCTGTAGGCCATGTGCCTATCTTCAGATAAGTTTCTCTTCAAGTCCCTTGCCCACCCTGAGATGGGATCACTTGTTCTTTTCTTGCTAATACGTTGGAGTTCTCTATGGATTCTGGTTATTAAACCTTTGTTGGAGACATAACATTCTCCCATTCTTACTGTGTTCTTGGCTGTGCAGAAGCTTTTTAGTTTGATCAGATCCCAGTAATGTATTTTTTATGTTGCTTCAATTGCCCAGGGGGTCCTCCTCATAAAATATTCACCCAGGCTGATTTCTTCAAGTGTTTTCCCTGCACTTTCTTCTACTATTGTTATAGTTTCATGTCTTAAGTTTAAGTCTTTAATCTAGTGAGAGTCTACCTTAGTTAATGGTGAGAGGTGTGGGTCCAGTTTTAGTCTTCTACAGGCTGTCAGCCAGTTCACCCAGCACCATTTGTTAAATAGGGAATCTTTTCCCCACTGGATGTTTTTAATTGGCTTGTCAAAGATAAAATAACGGTAAGTAGCTGGATTCATCTCTGGGTTCTCTATTCTGTTCCAAGTTCCAAACATCTACCTCTCTGTTTTTGTGCCAGTACCATGCAGTTTTGATCACTATCGATTTATAGTATAATCTGAGGTCTGGTAGCGTGATTCCTCCTGCTTTGTTTTTATTTCTGAGTAATGTCTTGACTATTAGAGGTTTTTTCTGATTCCATATAAAACACAATATTATTTTTTCAAGATCTTTAAAGTATGAAGCTTTAATAGGGATTGCATTAAGATTATATATTGCTTTGGGTAATAGGGATATTTTAACAATGTTGATTCTTTCCAGCTATGAGCATGGTATGTTTTTCCATTTACTAACATCTTCAGCTATTTTTTTCTCAGAGTTAGTTCTCTTTATAGAGATCTTTCACATCCCTTGTTAGGTAAACTCCCAAATATTTCATCTTCTTTGGCACAACCATGAAAGGAATAGAGTCCTTGCCTGTTTTTTCAGCTTGACTATTGTTGGTATATATAAAGGCTACAGATTTATGAGTGTTGATTTTGTAACCTGAGATGCTGCTGTATTCCTGGATCACTTCTAAGATTTTTGTAGAATCCCCGGTGTTTTCCAAATATATAATCATATCATCTTTGAAGAGTGAAAGTTTGGTCTCCTCTGACCCTATATGGATACCCTTGATCGCATTTTCTTGCCTAATTGCAATGGCAAAGACTTCCATTACAATGTTGAAAAGCAGTGGAGATAATGGACAACCTTGCCTGGTTCCTGATCTGAATGGAAATGATTTCAATTTAACTCCATTCAATACGATATTGGCTGTGGGTTTGCTGTAGATGGCTTCTATCAGTTTAAGAAATGTCCCTTCTATATCAATTTTTCTTAAGTGTTCTGATCATGAAACAATACTGGATATTATCAAAAGCTTTTTCTGCATCAATTGAGAGAATCATAAGGTCTTTGTTTTTTAATTTGTTTATGTGATGAATTATATTTATAGATTTACATATATTGAACCAGCCTTGAGACGCTGGGATAAAACCCACTTGGTCATGGTGTACAATTTGTTTGATTTTGGCAGGGACTTTCTTTAGTTCATCTTAGTTACTGCAGGATCTCCACGTGGCAATAAATTCAACAATCAAAGCAAATATTTATTTGCATGGTCTCTGTGCTGGGGGAAGTTACCAGAGACTGAATGTCTATCAGGCATACAAAGAGGCTGGAGAGCAGCTGGCCACAAGTTGTGTGATGAGGAAGGACAGAGATGTGGGAAGAGAAGAAGGGCTTAAAGAAAAGCAGAGGCCACATCAAGGAGGGCAGCATGAGCTGGGTAATGGGGAGCCATTGAAGGATATGTACAGATCTCACTTTCTCCAGATGCTGTATAGGAATAGATCAGCGTCACCTTTGGCAAATGAAAGCAGGGAAGACAAGAAGAAGCTGATGGTGGCTTGGACTGTACAAAGAGAAGAAGAGATGGCAATACGTGGACTGATCCAAGTTAGGTTTTGGAGGTAAGTAGACCGAAATTTTCTACAAATTGATGATGAAGGGAAGTAAAGAGGAAAGACAATTAGGCATCCAGGTTTCTGGCTAGAGCTGCAGGTGGATAAAGATGTGATTTATTGAGACAGGGGAGACAGGAAAGAAATAGATTGATGTGGCAGGAATCAAGAGTTCACTCGGGGATATATTAAATTTGAGATGCTTGTGAAATCCCTGTGTGGGGAATGTGGAGAGGAGGCAGCCTGGGGTTAAAAGAAGCAGTCTGAGCTGAGGCTGTAAATTTAGGAATCACCAGCAAGTAAATGTTATACAAAGCTATGGGTCAAGTTGGGACCACCCACAAAGAAAGTGGCAAGGGCAGAAAGGGCTGGGGACTCCCTGTAAAGCCAGTGCTGGAGTGAGAAGAGCCAGCAGGGGGGGCCTCAGAGAGGAGTGAGATGAGGGCAGAAAGCGGAGCCTCAGGAGTGGCAAGGTGGAGGTCACTGCTCCCCTGCAGCAGGTGTCACCGTCCAACTGCAGAGGGAAAAACCTGACTGTTGCAGGGAAGAGCTGAGGCTGTAAGATGGCACATCCAGGTGACTTTTCTGTGAACTTTAGGCATGAAGGACAAACAAATGGAATAGTAGCTAGAGGTCCTTTAAAGCACCATGCTCCAAGCTTTTTGGCACCAGGGACCAGTTTCATTGAAGACAATTTTTCTACAGACAGTACAGGAGAGAGGATGGTTTCAGGATGATTCAAGTTCATTACATGTCCACCTCAGACCATCAGGCATTAATTAGATTCTCATAAGGAGCCACAACCTAGATCCCTCACATGTCCCATTTACAGTAGGGTTCATGCTCCTATGGGAATCTAATGTCACTGCTGATGTGACAGCAGGAGGAGCTCTGGGAGTGATGTGAGTGACAAGGAGTGGCTGTAAATACAGATGAAGCTTTCCTCACTTCCACGCCCCCTTCCTGTATGGCCCAGTTCCTAATAGGCCATGAACCAGTACTGGTCTGCCACCTGGGGGTCAGGGACTAGAGAATTAAAGGATCAAGAAAACCATTAAGGGCTGGGCACAGTGGCACATGCCTGCAGTCCCAGCTACTCAGGAGGCGGAGGCAAGCAGATCTCTTGAGTCCAAGAGTTTGAAGTTACTGTGAGCTATGATGCCACAGCCATCTACCTAGGGCAACAGAGTGAGACTCTAAGAAAAGAAAAAGAAAAAAAAAAACACCACGAACATTTATGTGCTGATGGGAATGGCACAGCAGAAAGAGACAGACTGACGAGTTTGGATGGAGAGGATGATAAAAGGGGCATGTACTTGAGGGCATCTGGAGCAGAAGCAGGGAGAGCTTCCCTCCACAGGAGAGGGGCATGTTGACGATTGTCCCTGGAGGGAAGAGGAGTGGAGTCGCTGACAGCAAATCTGGTAAATATCTGAGACAACTCTCCCTCCTCAAAGAAGTGTGACATGACGCCTCCTTATATGGACGTGCTCAGGGAGCACTCCGGAGCAGCCCCACTCAGCCTCGGGGAGGCAGGAAGTCTGAGCTCTGGGGAGAAGGCTGAGCTAATGGGAAGGCCCATGAGGACAGTAAGCAGGGAAGTGACAGAATCAGACTGGGGGCTCAGAGGAGATTCTGGCTGAGCGTGGACCATGGGTTGCCAGGGAGAGATCATAGCAAAAGAGACGAAGCAGCTGAGGTGGGTGGATAGCTTGAGCTCAAGAGTTCCAGACCAGTCTGAGCAAAAGCAAGACCCCGTAGCTACTAAAAAATAGAAAGACTGAGGCAAAAGGATCGCTTGAGCCCAGGAGTTGGAGGTTGCTGTGAGCTATGCTGCCACTGCACTTTACCTAGGGCAACAGCTTGAGACTCTGTCTCAAAAACAAACAAACAAAAAAAAAAGACTAAGCAGAAGGCTGCTATGACAAAGGACAGCTGAGTGATGATGTAACAAGGCAGGGACCTGATGATGGTGAGAAGTAGCCAGACTTCATTAATAGCTTAGGAGCAGGCGCCAACAGAATTTGAATCAAAAACATAGTTCTTTACAATTTTCTTAAACAAACACAACTTAATTTTAAATTATCACGTGATCGTGTGTCCCTTGGTGAGGCTGAGAGTACAACCAGGCGTGTTTATTCTTCTCAGCACATTCTACACACATAGTCTTGGGTGAGCGATGTCTTCAAGGCACTTTAAACTCCCTAGGAATCAGACTGCACCTTGCCACAATCTTCCCCTGACCTGTGGCACTCACAGTGCCCAGCGACTGGGTCAGTGAGTCACCCGTAATAGTAAAACCTCAATGATACCTTGTGTGGGTACACGTCCCAATGTACTTCTGTTTTTATCATCGGATCCTGTCTATACTGAATGATACCGAAAGTTCAGAGAGGCTAAGTGAATTCCCTAAGGTCCCAAAGCCCTGAGTGCCTTGTATGTGGCGAGGAGCAAGATTCTACATGTTAGAGCCATGCCCCGTAACTAACGTCTTCCACTGCAGTGAAAAGATGGGACTCCGTGGATTCTCCGGATACGTGTTCTCACTTAAGAACTCTCAAACTGTATAGCTGGAAAGTTCTCAAGACCTCGGTGGCTCCTGGCCCGCACCCACAACATCAGAAAGCATTTATTCAGTATCTTCTTAGGCCTTTTGCTGTCATCCAACGGAAAGAATTTATTTCCAAGGGATAAACTGATTATTTTCCCTGACTTACCCACTCAGTTGGGTAAGGCAGGGACTGAGTCTTTAATTTGCATCAGTGCCCCCCCTCCCAATGTCAGCATCGCTCATGCAAACAGCTCACCCAAGAAAAACAAACCCTGCCTCCTGCCTCCTGCCTCCCCTGAGCATGAGATGACCAGGATCACAAAACACCGGGCCTCCAAAGGTCTTTTCTCCTCTCTTGAGTCTCTCCCATTTCTTTTTTTTAATCTTTATGTTGGCCTCTCTTTTGTTTTGTATTTTCTCATTTCTCCTTCCCACTTCTCAGCCTGAGCATTGGGAAAGGAAGGTTAGAGGGATTCAGAATTGAGAAGATAAGGGTCCAGAGAGGTCAAGGACGCAAAGGAGGAGCCTGGGCTGGGAGTCTAGAGCCAGGCCAGGCGTGGCTGGGGCAACGTTCCCCAACCGTTTGGGGACCAGTTTCATAGAAGACAATTTTTCCACTGTCTTGGGACATGGGGGACGGATGGGTTTGGTTTTTTAGATGGGGTTTGTATTTATTTATTTATTTATTTATTTATTGTAGAGACAGAATCTCACTAATTTATCACCCTCGGTAGAGTGCCGTGGCATCACAACTCACAGCAACCTCCAACTCCTGGGCTTAGGCAATTCTCTTGCCTCAGCCTTCCGAGTAGCTGGGACTACAGGTGCCCACCACAACGCCCAGCTATTTTTTTGTTTTTGCAGTTCGGCTGAGACCTGGTTTGAACCTGCCACCTTTGGTATATAGGGCCAGTGCCCTACTCGATGAGCCACAGGCACCGCCCTATTTATTTTTCAGATTCTCACTCTCACTGCCCTGGGTGGAGTGCAGTGACATCATCATAGCTCACAGCAGCCTCAAATCCTGGGCTTACAAGATCCTCCCACCTCAGCCTCCTGAGTAGCTGGGACTACAGGCACCCGCCACACGCCTGGCTAGTTTTTCTACTTTTTGTAGAGATGGGGGTCTTGTTCTTGTTCAGGCTAATTTTTCTATTTTTAATAGAGATGGGGTCTAGCCTCAGCCTCTCAGAGTGCAGGGGGAATGTTTTGATACATACTATGAGTCTTCAAGCAGTTGATTTATGATGGTCTCTGTGCAGTGAAACCTCTCTACTAATCATAATCTGTATTTGCAACTGCTCCCCAGCACTAGCTCCCCACCTCTGTTCCACACCACATCATTGGGCATTAGATCAGTGGTTCTCAACCTTCCTAATGCCGCAATGTATTTTCATTGTTACAAAGGGGTCACGACCCACAGGTTGAGAACCACTGCATTAGATTCTCATAGGGAGAGCAACCAAGATCCCTTGCACTCGTTATTTACAATAGGGTTCATGCGCCTATGAGAATCCAATCCGGCTACTGATCTAACAGGAGGCAGAGCTCAGGTGCTCATGTGAACAATGGGGAGCAGCTGTAAATACAGATGAAGCTTTGCTTACTCACCTCCTGCTGTGTGGCCCACTCTCTAACAGGCCATGGACCAGTACTAGACCCAAGGCTAAGGGGCCCAGGGCAAGGGCAGGTGTATATATCAGCTGATTCAGCATTCACACCTTAGCTGAAAATAATTCCACACACAGGACTCTTATTAAAGTTAAAATTAGCTCAAAATAAATTCGAGAAAAATAATTTTTTTAACTAGGATATTGTCCTGAGGAAAAGGGCTTGCCAAGATTAAAATCACTACAATGGAACTTCAAGGATAATGAGAGGAGGCCAGTGGGTGGCTCACGCCTGTAATCCTAGCACCCTGGGAGGCTGAGGTGGGTGGATCGCCTGAGCTCAGGAGTTCAAGACCAGCCTGAGGAAGAGCAAGGCTCCGTCTCTGAAAATAGCCCAGCATTGCAGGTGCCTGTAGTACCAGCTCCTTGGGAGGCTGAGACAGGAAGATGGCTTGAGCTCAAGAGTTTGAGGTTGCTATGAGATATGATGCCACAGGACTCTACCAAAGCAACAAAGTGAGACTCTGACATAAAATAAAATAAAAATAGAAAAACTATCCTGGTGTTGTGGTGGGCACCTGTAGTGCTAGCTACTTGGGATGCTGAGGCAAGAGGACTACTTGCGCCCAAGAGTTTGAGGTCGCAGTGAGCTATGATGCCATGGCACTCTACCAAGGGCAACAGAGTAAGACTCTGTCTCAAAACAAACAAACAAACAAAAAAATTCTAGAGAATTCCAGGAAAGCAAAAGCAGACAGAAGACTGAGGAAGGAAGAGAGGGAAAGCCCCAGTCCAAGGCCACATGTCAGAAAGCACAGAGCAAGCCAGCCTTGGGGGACAAGAGGGGAACAAGGGGTGGAGAGGCCAGGGCAGAGGGCAGGAGGTAGGGGGTTGGGGGGAACCAGGGCCCGTCACCAAGGCCAGAACGGAGCAACGTAGAGATGAGAGGGAGGGCTTGGTGAAGGCACCTGGGAATGGAGCTGAGGCCCCAAGGCCCAGACAGGGCAAGCATGGTGTGATTCCTGTGGACAGTCTCACGGGCACGGGGTCTCTACGACAGCCTTTACTGACTCTACCTTACCTCAAATGGGTTAACGGCCTCCCGGTTGCACGGTCATGCAGCAATGAGTGTTTTGCAAATTCTCTACCAGGAAAGTGTCTTGTAAACCATAAACCACGGAAAAAGACACTCCCTATCTACCAGAGCTCACCAAGCACTGAGGGAACATGAGAGCGATGTCCTGAATATTCCCTTTAAATTTCCAGTCTGCCATTTATTTTCTGTTTATGTTTTCTCCGCATGTCTGGAATTTAAGTGGCCCTTTTCTTTCTGAAACTCTAGTGATGGTCTTTCTGCCTCCCCATCTCCCAGTGAACTTCCATTGCCCAAGTCATTTTGAATGCATCTCTGTCTGCTTTGTTTAAGTAGATTTTACACACACACACACTTACCTCTTTGTTTTGTTCTTGCGCCCTGTAAATTTGCTTTACCAGACTCAGGAAAACTTTCATCTTCCTAGGATACAAAACCACCGCCCAAAGTGGCATAAATGAAAAGGAAAGTATGTATCAGGCCCAGGCATGGTGGCTCACCCCCACAATCCTAGCACTCTGGGAGGCCAAAGCAGGTAGATTGCTTGAGTTGAGAAGTTTGAGACCAGCCTGAGCAAGAGCAAGACCCATCTCTAAAAAAATAGTGGGGTGTTATGATAGGTGCCTGAGAATCACTTGAACCCAAGAGTCTGAGGTTGCTGTGAGCTATGATGCCACAGGACTCAACCCAGGGCGACAAAGGGAGACTATGTCTCCAAAAAATATGTGTGTGTGTGTGTGTGTGTGTGTGTGTGTGTATGTATCAGGTCATGTAGCGCACTATCCCTTGGCAGAGTGTCTCCAAAACTGGTTCATTCAAAGGCACAGTGGCCTCAAAGACACAGACACCTCCCATCTCTCGGCCCTACCAGGACAGATGCCACAGCCACCTCCAGTGCAAGAGGGGCTGCCTCTTCCTTCGTGTCTCTTTTTGAGAGAACCATACCCAAAGCCCCCTGTAGCAGTCAGGCTTTGAGCAGGGAAGGCGAGCACAGTCAAATTCAACTGAAGTGAATTTAATGAAGAGACTATTTAAAAGAAACAATCAGAGTTAAGGGAACAAAATAGAGATGGTGAAGTGCCAAAGATTACAGCAGGGAGCCATTCCTATTTCTGGTCTTATGGGGGCAAGGGAGAAAGAAGTTTCCCCCACTCCATACAGAGAGCTGTAGCCAAAAAAGAGAGCTTGCCCAACGTGGGGCAGCGCCTGTGGCTCAAAGGAATAGGGCACCAGCTCCATATACTAGAGGTGGTGGGTTCAAACCCAGCCCCAGCCAAAAACTGCAAAAAAAAAAAAAAGAAAGAAAGAAAGAAAGAGAGCTTGCCCAACGCACTGCCTGTGCAGAGAAGGTTTGCATGCCTAACTTTAAACTGACTGCTGTCAACCATACTGAATTAAAGCCTGAGGCTAGTCAAGGTTTAACTTTAACTCACATAGGGAGAGGTAGACTCCAAACAAAATTGGAGTTTTGCCAGAAAGGAAGGAGGGGGTAATAATACCTGCCACAATAAATATTTCTAGGAAAAAAATATCAGTTTTACAATCTTCCTTAAACTGTTTTCACCGGAGAAAGAAAAAAAATATTAACAGCTTTAAGCAAGCATTCGAAACATTTTTTGGAAATGTTCTCGTCAATGAAATCTAGAAGTTTTCAAACAGCCGCTGTATACTTATAAAAACAAAAGATTATGTCGTCTCATTAGGATTGAAGGCTTGAGGTTGAAAAGAGGTCATGTGAAGCCTAAGAGTTTCCAAATACATGTAGATCTGCTTTATAACCTAGATCTGCCGTCCAAACCTCTGGGCTGTGGACTGGTCCTAGTCCGTGGCCTGTTAGGAACAGGATCACACAGCGAGAGATGGAGGGTGGGGCCGAGGAACCTTCCTCTGTCCTTACAGCCGCTCTCCATCACGAGCGTGACCACCTGAGCTCTGTCTCCTGTCGGGTCAGTGGCAACAGATTCTCAAAGGAGTGCGAACCCTGCTATGAACTGCGCATGTGCGGAATCTAGGTCGCCTGTTCCTAGTGAGAATCTAATGCCTGGTGGGTGATCTGAGGTGGAGCAGAGGTGTTGGTGCTAGTGCTGGGGCGTGGCTACAAATACAGATTACCATTAGCAGAGAGGTTTGACTGCACACAGACCACAATAAATTAACTGCTTGCAGACTCTTATGGAAACCATCCCCTGCCCCCATTTGTGGAAAAATTATCTTCCATGAAACCAGTCCCCAGTGCCATATGGTTAGGGACTATTGATCTCGATGGTGACAACGTAGATCGCCACTTAAAATAGTTGTCTGTGTTGGCCGGGCCCGGTGGCTCACGCCTGTAATTCCAGCACTCTGGGAGGCCAAGGCAGGTGGATCACTTGAGCTCAGGAGTTCCAGACCAGCCTGAGCAAGAGCGAGATCCCCCCATCTCCACTAACAATAGAAAAGAAAACTAGCTGGTTTTCATGGCAGGGGCCTGTAGTCCCAGCTACTCAGGATTCTGAGGCAAAGGATCTCTTGAGCCCAAGAGTTTGAGGTTGCCGTGAACTATGATGGCACAAGGTGGCAGAGTGAGACTCTGTCTCAGAAAAAACAAAGAAACAAACAAACAATAAAAAAAAACAAAACAGTTATCTGTTAATGTCCTTGGAGGGTTTTAACTGGCTCTCAGAGTAGAATGACTCTGGCAAAGAACAAAACGTTTCCTCTCCTGCTCTGAAACAGATCACGACATACAAATCCAGTTTAATCCTTGCCCAATGCAACAATTATCAAAAGAGAAAAAATGGCAAAGATAACAGTTCAGCACTTTATGCTCAAAAGCACTCTGATTGTGGCTCTTTATTGAAAGAAGAAAACACGCTAGGCAAGGAAACGTGTGAATTGCAGCCATACATCATTTAACGGTCTTATTACAAATAACCAACCATCGCCTCTAATTGCAATTGACAGAAACATTTAAAACTTTCGCCTTCTGTTCCCAAAATGCAGATGTTATAGCCGGGAGTAATATACGGTGATCTAGATTTCTTTCATCGCTGTTAAACTGCCGGTTGCCTTTCAGACAGTTCTGGTGTGAAAAACCAGAGAGTGTTACATAAAACAAAAGCCAGAAATTAAAATCTAGCAATAAACATTTATTGAATTTCAACAGGACCAGAACCTGGGAGCAACACAGAAGATGCCAGATGCCTGGCTCAGGGGAAGATAAGTGAATGGTATACTGACACAGCTGGGTAGGATAGAAATTACATAAATTACAACTTGAGCGATGCCCTTGTCTATGTTCTAACTGGGGGGGAAACAGCAGCTAAGCCTTCAGCACAGGAAAAGTATTAGCCCCTGACATCTTAGAGTGGTTTGGATTTGCATTTCTCTGATGATTAAGTGTGCACAATGTGATGGGATTCAGCAGGCTCCCTGAGTGAAGGGCTCAACTCCATCTTGAACTTCACCTTGGAAGTGAGAACGATGTAACCTAAAAATGTGTACCCTCGTATTAATTTAAAATAAAATAAATAAAATTAATTTTTAAAAATAAAAAGTAAAATGAATTGAAAAAAATAAAATAAAAACTTCCTTTCGTTTCTGTAGCTTTCGTCTCAAAGTTGAAAGAAAAATATGAAAAAAAGAAGGACAGAAAGAAATAAAAGTTGGAGCACGTCTTTGGCTCAGCACTCTTGTTCCTTATAGCATAGTGATTTGGTAAGTCAAATGAAGCCCTTAGGTCTGATGACAGCGAACAACAGTATAACAATCCCAAAGAAGCCAGATTATTCCCTCAGTTCTTAAATTTAAAGTGATGATTTTCAATATTCTCCTTTATTTACACACACACTTGTAATTGTAATGAGGGTCAGGTGATTTGACCACAGTTGTATAATACAGAAGAAATTGGCCAACATGCCAGTTGCTTCTTTCAAGAGCAGGCATCAGGCCAGCCAACACGTATCATTACACTTGCACAAACAAGCTCATGACTCAGGAAGCATTAAGATAATGACTGAAGAAGAAATCATTTGGAGGCAGTTAGAATAGAACTTTAGGAGGAAATGGTTCTTAGGAAGGAATCTGAAGATTAAAGGACATATGGATAAAACAAAAAATAGCTGGAAAACAGGCTAGTAGCATTCAACAACTGGAGAAGAGAAAGATAGAGGCTTGGCTGCAATATAAAAGCTCAGAACACCATTTATTTAAAAAAAAAAAAAAAAGGAGGGGGTAAGATCTGGGCAGTCAAGATGGGAGGATTGCTAGAGCTCAGGAGTTTGAGACCAGCCTGAGCAGGAGCAAGACCCATCTCTGCTAAAAAGAGAAAAAACCCGCTGGGTGTTTGGCTGGTGCCAGTAGTCCCAGGTACTTGGGAGGCTAAGCAAGAGAGGCTTTTGAGAGGCCAGGCAGAGTGGCTCATGCCTATAATCCTACCACTCTGGGAGGCCAAGGTGGATCAATTGCTTGAGCTCATTAGTTCAAGACCAGCCTGAGCAGGAATGAGACCCCATCTCTACTAAAATTAGAAAAACTAGCCAGGTATTGTGGCAGGCACCTGTAATGGCAGCTACATGGGAGGCTGAAGCAAGAGGATCACTTGAGCCCAGGAGTTTGAGGTTGCTGTGAGCTACGACACCATGGCACTTTAACCTGGGGCAACAGAGTGAGACTCTGTCAATATAAAGGGGAGAGAAGGATGGATAAAGATGCAACAAATCTCAAAATCCGTCACTTAGAACTATAGCAGGAAAAAAAAGAGTGGGTGATAGAAAAACAACTAAGGAATTTTAGGGTAAAAAAAAAACAAACTACGTTCTTTGACTGATAGTTATCTTGGAGAACAGATCTCACTCACTAAGTGCCTGGATGAAGACACAGAAAGAAGAGGTGACACTTGCACTTGTCTCAGACTTAGCAAGCAGCCATGTGACATCTTCTGAAAGTCCAAAGAATGAAGAGGCTGTTGCTAAGGATCTCAAATATCAAAAAGAGTGGCAGCTGAGATGATGTCGTCGTCCAAACTTCATCAACATATAAGAATCATAGGGCCACAAATTGTGCTGGGTAGTTGGAAAGGCAAAAGAACTTTAAAGTGGGAGGCAAGGAGCGTACCTACAACTGTCTCTGATTTGGGGTGACTATCAAGCATCCGAGAGGAAGTGGCTCAGCCATAGAAGGTGCTTTATCTAAATGCGAGACGGGTTTGGTTTAGCTGCCCCTGAATTTAGCTGGTTCCAAAGTATAAAAAGCAAACTCCGTAATAAACAAGAAAAGTCTGTGTGCCATTCACAGAACACCAACCTAACTCTTGGGTAAAGGAAGCAGGGTAGATGCTTACATTTAAAACAGAAATTTTGCATCTGTAATTAACTTAGGTTTATCTTCAATTTAGTTTTCCTGTTCAACTTCCAGAATATTTTAACTGTAAAAGCCCCTGACTTTAAAAAAAAGAAAAACAGTAATGAGAAAATCTGGTACTACTTTGTAAATCAGCTTTTTAAATGGACATAAATATTTCCATGTGTTAGCATGCCTCTGCTAGCCATTTACTGCATCCTACTCCTTATCTGTGGCTAAGCAGGCTATGGCCAGCACGCTAGAGCATCGTGTCAGCTGGGTCCTAAGGAAAGGAGGCATGAGTTGGAGTTAGAAGTGTGAGAGATTTTGAAGAGGAGAAAGCAGTAACATTTGTAAAAAGACACAGAAGGAGGGATGAAGATTTCTCAGGTAAGGAAAGTCTTCAGACCTCAGTGCGGATCTGATGCTTATAAAAGTAAAACTGATAGAAAAGAGAAAGCTTCGGGTTTTGGTGGGCCTGACAAAAATTAGGCCAGCCTGATGGAAAGCTCTGGAGGAAAGATGGCCTATTGGAGTAGCCCCGTGTTGGACGGACATAGCCTTGGTCACATCCCTGTGCTCAGTCATTATTGGGAACTGTCCAGGGAAAGTGCAGTGTTCACTTAAAAGAAAAGAAGATTCTCTAGACTGTGGAGGCTGCCCACTGCCCACACTCCTTGCAGCCACCAGGAAAATTCTTTCTCAAATGAAGACCTGAGCCATGCACTTTAATGCCTGCCTCCGTCTGTCCTTGCATGGTGCCTGGATTTCCTGGTCCACGCACATTTTTGAAGCAGCTTCTCTTTGGGAGCAGAGAGATCTGGTGAGGCTCTCTTCCTGGGAGACTTTTACAAAAGGATGTTAGTGAGACAACCTACACCCCCTATCATCATTGCAGTTGGTCTCAGTTCTTTCCCCTGGTACACTTCCTCTCTCCCCTTCATTATATATTTCAAATTTCTCTCATTCTTTCAAGTCTTTTATTCAAGAAAGATATTTTGTAAGGTTATGGTTGCCTTAGAGAATGATTTCCTCTAATGGATCTGGGCAAAGGAAGTTGAAAATCTTCTGGAAAGAATTTACCATTGTCTTTGCCATTTTTTTTTTATTGTTGGGGTTCATTGAGGGTACAAGAAACCATGTTACACTAGTTGCATTTGTTGGGTAAAGTCCCTCTTACAATCGAGTTTTGCCCCCAAAAGGTGTGGCACACACCAAGGCCCCAAGACCTCACCCCCCTCGCTCCTTCCCTCTCTCTGCTCTTCCTTTCCCCACCCCTCCCTCATTCTTTCTCTCTCTGTT
>CAUYRH010042313.1:0-27857 GCA_963574655.1 Perodicticus potto | reverse complement strand
GAGGCTGAGGCAAGAAAATCGCTAAAGTCCAAGAGTTTGAGTTTGCTGTCATTCCATGGCACTCTACCCAGGGCAACATAATGAGACTCTGTCTCAAAAAAAAAAAAAAAAAAAAAAAAAGAAAGAGGCTCGGCCCCTGTGGCGCAATGGGCGAATGCGCCACCCACGTACACCTGAGCTGGTGGGTTCGAATCCAGCGTGGGCCCCCCCAAACAACTGATGGCTGCAACAAAAATAGCCGGGCATTGTGGCGGGCACCTGCAGTCCTAGCTACTTGGGAGGTGGAGGCAGGAGAATCGCTTGAGCCCAGGAGTTGGAGGTTGCTGTGAGCTATGATGCCACAGTACTCTACCCAGGGTGACATCTTGAGGTTCTGTCTCAAATATATATATATATATATATATATATAGATACACACACATATATATATATATATATATATATATATATATATATATATATGTAAGTGGTCAAAAAGAAGTTAGGAAAGGAAAAGTAGAGGAGCTAAAATAAGACGGCATGAACAGATTCTAATAATAAAATGTTAGACCTGAATCCAAATGTTTACATAGTTATATTAAATGTCAGTGGTCTAAACATACCAATCAAAATGCAGAGATTGTTACATTCAACATTTTTAAAATCTTACTACATGCTGGCTACATGTACAAAACCCACTTTAAATACAATTATGTTGGTAAATTAAAAGTTAAAGAATAGAAAAATATATACCAGGGAAATACTCATCAAAAGAAAGCTGGAATGGCTATGATAGTGTCAGATGAAGAAAACTTCAGAACAAAGAAAATTATGATTCACCAAGAAGACATAAAACACAAAATGTGCATTCACCTAACAACAGACCTCGTCAACAACTTGATGACCAGGCCAAATGCTTGAAATCCACAAAATGGCAGGACTCATGAAAGAACTGAGAGCCTGAATAACCCCTGTCAACCAAAGAAGTTAAATTCATAGTGATAACCTTCCAAAAAAAGAAAGTGGCAGGACCAGCGAGTTTCTGTTCTTTCTTTCTTTTTTTTAATTTTAGGACCAGAGAGTTGCAAAGCTGAATTCTACAAATCATTTAAAGATTAAAAATAACTCTGATTCTATACAATCTTTCTGAAACAATAGAAGAAGAAATGACATTTCCAAATTCATTTTTTGAGGTCATCATTACCCTAATACGACAACCAGACAAAGACCTCACCGAAAAAGAAACTACAAAACACAACTTTTCATGAGCATATGTGCAGAAGTCTTCCATAAAACATTAACTACTGGGCAGTGCCTGTAGCTCAAAGGAGTAGGGCGCCAGCCCCATATGCCAGAGGTGGTGGGTTTCGGTTTTTGGCCCCGGCCAAAAATCGAAAAAACAAAAACCAAAAACATTAATTAGTGATCACAACAATCTATAAAAGGATAATACATCGGCTCAGTGCCTGTGGCTCAACGGGCTAAGGCGCCAGCCACGTACACCTGAGCTGGTGGGTTCGAATCCAGCCCAGGCCCGCCAAACAACAATGACGGCTGCAAGCAAAAAATGGCCAGACATTGTGGCAGGAGCCTGTAGTCCCAGCTACTTGGAAGGCAGAGGCAAGAGAATCGCTTGAGCCCAGGAATTGGAGGTTGCTGTGAGCTGTGATGCCACGGTACTCTATCCAGGGTGACAGCTTGAGGTTCTGTCTCAAAAAAAAAAAAAGGATAACACATCCCAACCACCTGGGGTATATCCTAAAAAAAAAAGTGATAAGACGTAACATCTTTTCATAATAAAAAAAAAGGTCTAAGAAAACTAGGACTAGAAAGGAACTTCATTAACCTGGAGCTGTTATAAATTATATTTTTTATTTTTAATTTCTAATTGATGATTGCTTGGGTATATACAAGTTGGTTTTGTTACAGCAGCTTCATGGCTCAAGGTGGTAACCAGAATAATTGAAAAGACCAATTAAATTTTTATCAAGAAAAGGAAAGTTTATTAATGACGCACAGCAAGCCAGGCCTCGTTCTACTGACTGCTGGTGCCAATCAAAGCACAGTTTGGGCTTTTATACACAACTTTGAGGAGTATCAGCTGTTTCTTAGAAGTCTCCACTGGTCTTACTTAAAACAACCCACCTGCAGGGTCTTAATCAGCCTCATTCCCATGATAGCACAGCCTGACCCAGACCAATCCAAAATAGCCTAAGCATACCTGTCATCCCCCTGTTCATATCTGGCTAGTTGCCTGATGGTTTGACCTTTTCTACATTGTTTTCTCTGACTTTGCTAACTTATGAGCTTTAAGTGCTTTTTTTGTTGGCCCTCTGCATTTTCTACGTAGACAATCATGTCATCTATATGTAGAGATTTTTCTCCACTTCCGATCTTTTTACCTTTCATTTCTTTTTCTTGCCTGAAATATTTACACATTTAGCAACTTAATGTTTGTAGGTGTGTATTTCAGGAAAAAAAAGGTATAGCTGTCGATAGACAAAGCCATGCTGACAGCAAATGTTGCTTATGTTGAAGCTGAATGGAGTCAATGTACCCTCTCTACATTTCTGCATATGCTTGAGGTATTTTATAATAGAGTTTTTTTAAGCCTATTACAAACCCAATAGCTGAACAAATAAGAAAGGGCAAAAGCAGCTCACGAAAGACAAAAATACATGACCAATATTCATTAAACAAAATATTCAGTGGTACTCACGGAAATGCCAATCACAGTGAAGACCAGCAGGGTGCCCACCTCGGTGTGGAGGACACCAGTGCAAAGTGATGATTGTTGGAGACACTGACCCAGACTTCAAAAACTCCTTCCTTTTTTTTTTTTTTTTTAATTGAGACAGAGTCTCACTATGTCACCCTCAGTAGAGTGCTATGGCATCACAGCTCAAAGCAACTCTTGGGCTTAAGCGATTCTCTTGCCTCAACCTCCCAAGTAGCTGGGACTAGAGGCACCCGCCACAATGCCCAGCTATTTTTTGTTGCAGTTGTCATTGTTGTTTAGCTGGCCCAGGCCGGGTTCAAACCCACCAGCCTCGGTGTAGGTGGCTGGCACCATAACCACTGTACTATGGGCGCTGAGCCAAAAAAACTCCCTCCTTTTAATCCAGCAAATCTGTTCTCTTTTCTCCAAAAGATGGAATCAAAATTTAACAAGAGTCTATGCAACAATGTGTTCAAGCCAATGGGAAAGCCAGACTATCAGTGATGGGGCTAACTGGGTGACAATTAAGCCGACCACACAATGGAATTGTGCAGGGCCACTAAAACTGTGTTGCAAAGATTTCTGTAGCAACAGGAAGTGCTTCTGATAGCCAGTGGCATCTGCGCATGCCAGCACCAACATTTGTTCTTTTGAAAGATACAATATCAGAAGGACAGGCAAGATGTGAGGCTGTTGCCTCACTGTGGTTTATAGGAGATGCTTTTTCTCCTTTAAATTTTTCCAGGAACACAGGTTACTTTGAAAAGGTGGGGATCACAACCATTGTGACAGCAGATGTCCCCCGACCGCCATAAGGGTTTGGCCAGGTCAGTGGGGAACCTCCTTGACCCTCACTGGCCTCTGTGGTCAGCATCTTGGGTGTGTGGCCCTGAGCTTCAGTGCTCACAGTCCCTTTGTCTGTGCCCAGCCCTGGCTGCCTCCCAGATTCACACATGGACCCTCACCCCATGTGTCCTCAAGGTGATGACAGAAAGGCACCTGGAAGGGCTCTGGGAGATGTAATTAAGGGTCTACACTGGTGGGGCACCCTCCAGACCTACCTTGAGTGTTTGACCCCAGGAGCATATCAACAAAACCATGTCAGTCATTGCCATGAACCACCAACATAAAATAAATGCCAATGGTAAAAAAATCTTTCATTGAATTTTTCTATTATTAGTAAACAAATTAATTATGTAGTATAATACAAAATAGGAAAAAGGAAATGAGTGGATGCTTTTTAATTAAATTAACATATCTAAATAAATGTTTTACTTGAGAATCATATAGATAATTTGCAAAGGTTGTGCAGAGTCCCCATATGTGCCCAATCACTGCCCCATGCCAGCCTCTCATACCACGCTGCATGTCTGTCTGGAGAGAGACAGGCGTGCATCGTTGATCACGATTCAGACTCTTTTCAGATTGCACCAGTTTTCTTTCCCACCAATGCCCTGTCCTTCTTTTAGGACCCAGTCCAGGACACCACACTGCCCTGGCCCTCACATGTTCTTTAGTGGGAAAAGGCACATGAAGAAACGTTTCCAAAGGAGAGAATTCCACACGGTTTAGGAAGCCGTACGCACCAGCAATGACAGGTTGGAGCCTCTGGAATCTGTGTCTGTCCTACAGTTGCTGTGCCAGGTGTTTATTTCGAACCTACTATTTCCACAAAGGAACATGTGGAATATGAGGGCGGGCAGCAGGGACACAGGAGCTGACCTTGTAGTCAATCAAATTGTGCTCCCATGGCCAGGCGCCGTGACTCCTGTAATCCGAGCACTCTGGCAGGCTGAGGCAGGTGGATTGCTTGAGCTCACGAGTTCGAGACTAGTCTGAGCAAAAGCAAGACCCTGTCTCTATTAAAAATAGAAAAACTGAGGCAGGAAGATCACTTGAGCCCTTGAGTTGCAGGTTGCAGTGAGCTATGACGCCACGGCACTCTACCCAGGTTGACAGCTTGAGATTGTCTCAAAACAAACAAACAAATCGTGCACCCAAATCTCACAACTTCCTCTCAAAACGGACATATGTGACCACATTTGCCATTCCAAGGCAACTTCAGAACCCAGATTCTCAGAATAAGCTTCAGTGTAGAATCCATGCATATCAAAGGGTATTAAAGCCTGGCAATTTAAAGGTTAAATGTATTTACATGTGACCTGTTGACCTGTGTGTACACACACACACAGTCTACAGTAACCATAGCCACTATTTAGAAGTCAGCCTGAGAAAACACTTTTTTTTCCAGGTAGGAAAAAATTGAAATTGTTTAGAGTCACACTGACTGTTACTGTGGGAGAGAAAGCCTGGTCACTGGTTTTACTGCTGTTTTTAAATTCCCTACAGTGGGCCATCTGCCTGCTCATCACAGCATCCACTAGGGTATGAGGAGGGTGGGACCTGGGCCCCCTGCACAGAGAAGCCAGGAGGCTGGCCTGACAGGGAAGCAGGGACAACCCCAGAAATTCCCTTCACCCTGCCAGGAAGTTCCCAGAAGGTGGCACCTCTGAGACCCAAGGCCGTTGGGTATTGGCCACAGATAGGAGGCCCCCTCCAGCTTCCCCCTGCTAGAGCCCAGTGAGGGAAGGGCTGCAGAGAAAGCACCAAGCATAAGGCTCCCTGCAGCAGGGTGACCATCTGCATCCTGATTTCCCACAGCAGCTGAGCCTCTGAAGGGTACGTTGCCCGGAGCAGCAGAACCAGCCTCAGTCCTCCATTCCACCCATGAATGAATGAACCAATCACATGTTCAGGGCAGTCTCAGCGGGGGTGGGAGTTAAGGCAAGGCAGTCAGTGTTGGCCTCTTTGAAGAGGTGACATTGGAGCAGAAAAATTAGTGTGAAGAGAAGATGGGGGGGCGCTGTAACAAGGGAGCATCCAGTGCAAAGGTCCTAAGGCGGGGATGAGCTTGACCAATGCTCATCAGTCAGAAGGCCTCAAAGGCCAGGGAAAGGAGGGTGGGGAGTCAGAACAGGTGGGGATTTGAGTATCCGTGTCGGGGTGACGTAGGAGCATGAAGTGAGGACTGGGATGTGTGCATGCCAAAAACAGCCTGGTCTAGGCCCTCGGTGAGCAAGTGTGGGCAGGGAGGTCCAGGCACCTGTCTCTGGACAGCCCTCACTCTCTTTCTGGCCTCTCAGTCCCACTGGGAGTCTGCAGGAGCCCAGAGTAGGGCAAGCAGCTCCACTACGTTCTACTGACCCAGCTGCCCGGGGAGCCAGGCTGTGCTGGGCCGGCTGATGGGTGCGAGACCAACTAGGCAGACAGTGGCCTCCCAGGTCCGTGCCAGGCCCTCGCGGCACCTGTCCCCAGATTAGATTTCTCCTTTCTCATTACCACTGTAATGGGTCCTTCAGACCTCATTCCAGCCCTAGATATTATCTGACCCGTATAATTAATTAATTATAGCCCAAATATTATAGATTATTAAAAATAGCATAACTAATAGTGTAATATCTCAAGCTGTCGACTTTAATAGTCAACATTGTCTTGGCGGAGCTTATCAGCCTGGGACACCCGGTGAGAATATTGATTCCGGGTAATTTTAGCCGTCATCTGCCATCCTGACGGGGAATTGTCAGGTCTTCACCCGAGCTGGGGCTCATTTGAAATCGTTAACCCACCATGCAGCTCACAGCGGATCTTAATGTTTCCTTTTTCTCCTCTTCAATATGTTTTGGCAACAGAGAGGAAAATAAATAGAGAAGTGGTGTGTGTGGGGGGGAGAGAGCGAGGGGGCCTGGGGGAAGAGAGAGAGAGGAGAGAAGGGGAGACAGAAGAGAAGCAGGGGGAAGTGGGAGCTGCTGGGGAGAGGGTGGCTGTTGTCTGTGCTTTGGGGACCTGGCCTCTACATCCCAGTGTTTTCCGGGGCTTCTCCTAGGGGGCTGGGGTTAGCAGCACAAGGCAGGACACATGTGCCCTACGGCCTGGAGACTACAACCAACCCCAGGGCCCCCTCAGAGTGAGCTCCACCCAGCTTTGCCCCAGCAATCCCACATAGGCACCCACCGGCTACAGAAATGGCCAGTCAGACCCACACATGAATTACAGGACACATGGACACTCAGGCTCACAGACACGTGGTGCTGAGGAACACATGCCGTGCACAGCCACAGTCAGACACACAGACCCCTATGATGGAAGGCCACAGCCATCTGCGACACACATCCTCCATGGTGGACACTCACAGAGGGCCTGCTGAGTGCTCTGCAGTGGCGAGGCCTAGAGTACGAGGCTAAGCGCTGGTCACCCCAAAGCTGCAGATGTAGGTGAGGACAGCGAGGGGCGTGGAGCATCGTGGAAGGCAGGGCAGAGGCTGTGCCTCCCACCCGCCCCGGGTGCCCTGCCCTCCCTGGACATGCGCCCATTCCATCCCCTCCCTGAGGGCTCCCACTCCCTGCTTGGACCCGGTGGGCGGCCCAGACGGCAATGGCCCCAGAATCACTCCTCTGAGGCTTACCTTGGAGCATTACTCAAACTTCTAATTATGATGCATAAGTATGATAATAATAATTTAATAACCAAGGAGCTGCGCAAGAGGCATTAACCTCAATTAAGCTCATTATGTGGCCTGACTTGCCTCCTCCCCACGTGCTCTGGAACCTGGGCCAACCTGCAGGTGCCTGAGTGCACTGGGCAGGCCGGGTGGCTCCGCTGAACTCAATTGCTAAGAACCTGCTGTGCTCCTGCCTGGGAGCCCCATATGTGGCTCCACACCTCTGCACCCCACCCTTCTCCACAGAAGGAAGTCCCCAGCGGTCCTCCACTACCTGCTCCCTCTGCCCTCAAGCCCCTGGTAGGAAATTCAAGACTCTCTGGGCCCCTGGTGGAGGGGGGACAGCCTGTTCCTACCAACTGTGAGCACCTTGCCTCACACCTTGCCTGTCAGGGAGTGGGCAGCTTGGGGGGGTGCCTGAAGGGCAAGTGAGAAAATGAAGGAAACACAGGAGCTCAATCTGGGTGACTGCTGGGGTCGAGAAACGTGGGCACTCAGAACCCTGGTCACAGTGGGGAAACTGAGGCAGAAGAGCCAGACGAACTGGGACTGGGTAAAAGAACAGGTGTGGAGCTAACGGGTGGGTGCTGAGAAAAGCTACATCTTCTCAAACCTAAGATGCGTGGCCTCCCATGGTCAAGGGAGGCGCTCCCCACAGACTGGCTTCTGCCACAACACTGCTGTGTAACAAATGACCCCCAAGATCTCAGTGACGGTGACAACAGCTGCTCGCGACCTGCTCACAGATGGTGATCAGCTCCGATCTGGCTGCCCTTAGCTGGGATCAACGGGGTCAGGCTGGCTCCATTCCAAGTCCCAGGCTGGGGGAACGGCTGCCCCCTCAGGTTGTGTACTTCCTTGTGCAGGAGGGAAGACCCAAGGGGTGGAAGACCTTTTACCAGTTGAGGGCAGAACTGCCACTCATCACTCCTGACCAGTGCAGGTCACAGGCAAGGACAGCGTTGGTGTGGCTGCAAGTATACATGCCCTGTTTCCCATCAGGAGGCCATGGCAGGGTGGGAGTGGGGTGAAAGGAAGGAAGAATTGTGGGTGAATTATCCAGTGTGTCAGGGTCTGATTCTATTAGCACTTTCCCTGTGGACCAGACCAGGGAGGAGGGACAGGGACATCGTCAGGGATGTACACAACAAACTCGGACTTGAAAATTGAGCTGTGAGCCTGGACCTAAAGCAATGCAGGGGACCCCCTGGTCTCTGTCTCCACCCCACTTTTGGAGAGCTCCTGGGGAGGCCACGCAGGACCAGAGGCAGGGATTTGCTGCCTGGGGTTTTCCAAAGGCAGGGAGTATAGGAAAGGTGCAGAAATGGCCGAGACAACACCAAACAAAAATGCTACTGCCAAGAACCTCATGAGCTGACCCAAGGACAGCGCGACAGTGTAAATCTCATGAGCTGCCCCACCCCTGGAGGAGGGGTGGGGTGTCCCCAGGTGTCTCTGGGGGCTGCAGTTATGTCAGCCCAGGATGTTCTGACAGCAGCTGGGACAGGGGTGTGCTGGCCATACAGGGTGAGGGGCAGGGTGCTCCCTGCATCCTGTATGCCAGGGAGAAAAGTGACCTGGGATATTTCTTTGCCCACAGAGGTTACACAGATGGACCCGGAAATTGGACCACTAAGAGGGGGGAGAGGGTGCTTGGGATAAGACACTGCTCCACCTTTCAGCATCAGCCCTGCCAGTATCCCCTGTAAACTTCCTCTAACTGCTCTGCATGACCCCCACCCACCCACATACACAGTACCCTTGGTTCCCCATGCCTGAGTGCCACTCCAAGTTCCTCCAGTAATTGCTATATCTTTTTTTAAGTTTAAAAGACTTAAACCTTTTGCATCCTGCCCCTGCCTTGATGAGGGACACAAGGCTAAATGAGACATATACAATGTTCAGGAGCCCCCAGTTTGGGGTGGAAGCCACAAGCGAACAGAGACTATGTGATGTGTTGAAGCGTGACAGAGGGAAGCTCAGGTTTTGAGTGGGTGTGCCTACCTCAAGGAAATTGGGGAGGCTTCCAGGTGGCGCTACCATGAACAGGTGCAGGGAGGATGCCTGGGCACAAGCGGCCCAGGGCACGACCCCCAGAGAGCACACGGCAGCTTGGCCATCTGGGTGCAGACAGGAGCTCTGGGTATAGGGTGCAGGATTAGGGGGCTTAGGGGGCATGCAGGGGAGCTGGAAGGATCCAATCAGGAAGGGCCCCACTGCAAGGCTGCAGAGCCCAGTCATGTCCCCCAGATTTTCTGGAAGAGAAGGGGCATGATTTAATCTGCATTTTAGCAAGATGGAAAATAGACTGAAGAGGGACAGGCTGGGAAGGGGCAGCAGGAGGTGAGGTGCCCCAGGGGACACCCAGTGTCAAGGTACCCCTAGGCCCTCTTGACCACAGACCTCCAGACAGTGTGGCCCTGGCCATTCCCCTGGGTGGAAGGTTTATTGACACCCTGAGTGACTCTGGGAACCACTGGCAGTGAGAATTCGTCCTCTTGGAGCCATGGGTACTAGCAGGAGCTTGCAATGGGAAGGTAGGGAGCCATCCTGGACAGGCTGAAACGTGGGCACCCCTGCTGCCTCCAAGGTAAGCTACTGGCAGGCAAAGAGAGGGCAGGGGCAGTAAGGGAATCTGAGGAGCAGGGGCCTCTGTGGACCTGGACTGCTTTTCCTCTGGGGCCCGTAGCTGATTATCTGTGACTTTGCATATTCAAAATGCTGGGTCGGAAGAAGCCAATGCTCACATGAAGACTCCACCACTTACTGGCTGGATGATCTCGAGCAGGTCGTGCATCCTCTCTGGCCTCAGTTTAGTCATCTGAAGGTGGCAATCCCCTCCTCTGTCCAACCCTGTGGTCACTAAACCCCGAGCAGCTGGGGTGCTGTCCAAGTCCAGCAGCATCAGAGAGGGCGAGCCAGCTGGCCATTGCCTCTGCAGCCCTGATGGGGCAGGTGCCTTGCCTTCTGCACATGGTACCCTTGGTTCTCTGGCTAGTTCCTCCAGTAGTTGGTAATTTTTTTCTTTTTTTTCTTTTTCTTTTTTTTTTTTTGAGACAGAGCCTCAAGCTTTCACCGTGGATAGAGTGCCGTGGCATCACAGCTCACAGCAACATCCAACTCCTGGGCTCAAGCGAGTCTCCTGCCTCCGCCTCCCAAGTAGCTGGGACTACAGGCGCCCACCACAACACCCAGCCATTTTTTGGTTGCAGCTGTCATTGTTGTTTGGTGGGCCTGGGCTGGATTTGAACCGGCCAGCTCAGGTGTACGTGGCTGGTGCCTTAGCCCATTGAGCCACAGGTGCCGAGCCAATTTTTTGCTTTTTAAATTTAAACCTCACCTTTGCATTTCTGACCCTTTGCCATGAGCCAAACCTGTGCTAAGGCAGCTTGCAAATAGAGGAGTGCAAGCCCAGGAGCCAACATCCTCCTAAAATTCCCTGGCCCTTCAGTGATCCTGGTTTGATGGAGGGAAACTGGCCAGCTTCTGATCTGGGTGTGTGGCATACACTGGCCGGGACTCCACTCACCGCGCTGCTCCACCCACACAGTCGGCACCCTGTTCCTCCCCTGGGGCGTCCCAGAGACTGCGAGTGTGGCAGGGGGGTTGCTGGTTCTGTCCGCGGTGCTGAACGACACTCCGGCCATCTGCCTGCGCTGGGCTGGGCGAGAGCGCTGTCCACGGTGCTGAAGTGTCCTGGGGCTGGGGCCTCGAGGTGTACGCGGCTCAGCAGCCCAGGTTCCTCTCTTCTCTGGTGTTCGCGGTATGGTGCACTCTTTCTTGAGGCATCATAAGACGCTAGGGGTGTGTGTCATAGAAAAGATGAATAGTGAAAGAATAAGCATAACGTCCCCTCATCTTCCAAACTCTGTGACCAACAGGTTTGCTGAGGAGCGGAGGGGTGGAGGGATGAGGGGAGGGAACATAGGAACCTTCTTCCTCATTCTCTGCCACAGAGAGGCTGGAGGGCCATCTTCACAGGGAGGTGAGACAGCACAGTGTCACCAGCAGGGCTCAGTCAGGACCAAGGACTCAGACATGCATTTGTGGATGAGGTTGACAGTCCCAGCTTTGCATATTTTGTAGCAAGGTGTGGGGCCTTGGGTGGTCTGGGGTGGGGTGCACTTTGCTTGAGGCAAACACTATACAAAGTGGAGGTTATTTGTGCATGTGCACCCCCACCAAGGTCTTCTGGACACTGGTGCCCTTCTAGCCTATCCAACAGAGTTCTCAAAAAAAAAAAATTTTTTTTTAAACCCCTAAAAACAAAAAACAAAGTTCTCCAGCACAACAGTGGATAGGAGACTCCACCATTTCTGGTTATTGGGACCTTAGAGCTCGCATGGAATCTAACCACCCCAGTGATGGATAAAGAAACTGAGGAGGGGGGTTCATAAGCCCACGAAGAGTTAGTGGCAGAGGCAGTGGGCTCCCCTTCTGCTCTTGGCCCCCAACCAATACTGTTAAAAATGCTAATGCTGGGGGTGGGATTGGAGGTCTCAGCTCCCACCCATTTCTTTTCCCAGGCTCACTTCTGAGGCATTGAGCACCAGTCCCTCCCTCCAGATTTCTACTACTGTCCTGTCTGTTCGTGCCCTGCAACCCCTACCCAAGCCCGCCAGTGACCTCATCTGGTCCTGGCTGACCTGCAGTGGGTAGGAGCTCAGCGGTAAAGGGGCTGCTTCCTGTCAAGCAAGTAGGCAAAGGCAAACCCATCCCAGGAAGTGATTTCACCTGTCAGTGCCCACCTGGGGCCCCCGCAAGAAAAGCTGGTGTCTTGGAGATAGCCTGAGATGGCAGATGGGCAGAGATTGCACAAATGAGGGTGTAATTGACAATCAATTGTGATTAGGATCGAAAGGACATCTTTATAGCCCAGACATTGTAGGTAGGCGCTGGAGGAGGAGAGGGCTGTTTCTGGGATCTGGGAGAGGAAGGGGTTTGCTGTGCATCTCTGTGGCTTGCATTGTTCCTTAGATGTAGTGATCCCCTCCTGAACCTGTCCACATGCAGCATCCCCCTTTCCTATCTAACTTTGGAGGCCCCAACCCCCACAGGACTCTTTGACTGGCCCTTGCTGCCTGAGTCTGATGCGCATTCTGCTCACATTAGAATAGAGAGGGGCAGGGAAAAGAGAGGAGTGAAAGATCGAAGACTTGGCAACTTCAGGGTGGCGGAACCACAGTGCTATCCTCAGCATAGCACTCTTAGAGGGGAGAGCATTCTGAGGTGCTAAGCGGTGCTGAGCCTATGTTAAGGGAAAACACAGTGTAGTTACATTACGTCCTAACATCATTCCATTCTGCTGTTACATATCATACTTCTGTTGTATGATACATATTTACTATGTTTTAGTGATAACCATATATTATGCTACATATAATATAGTGTGTTAAAATGGCGTTAAAGTTATGTTATATAAAACATCACTTTACATGCAACTATTCATTTTGAATGAGTTATGCCAAGAAGGCTGGGCATGTCATCTGCCTCTTCACACATTGCCCGTGTCCAGTGCATCTGTGGCCCAGGCCCAGCCCGGTGAAGCTTTGCTGCATGAAGCTGTGCTGTGGGGGATGTGAAGCTGTCATACTGGGACCACCCAGAGCCAGAGCGCACATCTGCACTTGGACCTGCCCTGGCCCCCAAAGCCTCCCTCCTCCACCCAGCAGATGGGGGAGGGCGCTCAGCGACGGGGGGTTGGGGCCGTGTGGCAGAGAGACTTAAAGCAGGGAGAGAGTGAGAGTGCGGGAATGAGCCCTCTTCCTGGGATTGTGTGTCTGGGCGCTCATGAATGAGTTGTGCTTGTGTGCGCTGCGCACTTGTGAATGGGTGCGAGCGAGTGTGTGTGTGTGTGTGTGTGTGTGTGTGTGGTGAGAGAGTGGGGTGGGCACTTCTATATCCAAACTTAGCTGGGGGAGAGGTGGAGAGGGCATAGACCAAGGTGGGGGCGGGAAGAAGATAATTACCTCCCTGCGATGAGAGATTACCCACCCTCCTTCCCCCGAGGTGATTTATAATTTAAAGATAAAGAATAATCAAGTCCTGGCAAGGAAGGACACAGTGTTGTGGGTCTGATTAGAATCTCGGGATGGACCAGAATGCGGGGAGGGCGAGGGGGGAGGGGAGAAGGGAAGGGGGGCCTGAACCTCCCCCTAGACCCCCGGCCTCCCAAGGCTCAGCACGTCCAAGCGTGGCCCAGATTACAGCTGGTCGGTCCCCCATTATTTCTCTCAACTTTTAATTTCTGCTTCCAAAGGATCATTGCCCGCGGTAATTGCAAAGGACCCGTCCTTGCGCGGAGCCGGCTTCGTGGACCGCGGAGTGAGGCGGCCGCACAGCCGCTGAGCACGCGCCCGCGCGTTCACACCTTGAAGACACGCGCGCCCCCGCCGCTGGCACCCATTGGGGTCCACCAGCTGCCGGCCAGCTTGTCGGCCCGTGCGGGAGGAGGGGAGAGACCGGGAACCCTCCAGGAGCTACCGCGATCCCGTGCCGGGACGCTGGACGCCAGGTCGGACTCTCGAGGGCCGAGGGCCCGGTCTTGCACACACCTCCACTGTGGCTAAAACGTACCCGAATAAAGACTCAGGCCTCGAGGCTTCCTGTTTACCCGAGTGTGGGGAAGTGGGCATTTCCCCTACTTGAAGGGTATCGGTTTCTATGAAGGCCGCTTGCAATTTGGACGATTTTCCGCCCCCATTTTGGGGGGCGGGGCAGGAGGTCGCCCAGCCCTCCTCATTTTTGATTCCACGTCTAATGAGCAGTCCCCGGGGCACGGGCCCCGCCCCCCTGCAGGGTCTCCGGGCTGGGTCCTAATTTGACGACGTGAAGGGGGCGGGTATGGGAAGGGATGGAGGGGCAAAGACCCCAGCGACCGAGGCGGAGAGGCGAGACCAAGACCCATAGAACGCGCGGGAGGGGGCTGAAGACCAGGCGGAGAATTCGCCCGCGAGAGACGCTTCTCTCACTCCACCCCAGCTGTCAAGGGACGCCAGAGCTGCGGGAGCCACCCGAGCGCCAGGGCCGCGCTCACCAGGAGCCCCGAGGGCGGGACAAGCCGCACTCTGCGCCGAATGTCCCAGCCAACTCTCAGCGCTGGAGAGCCGGCGGGCTCTGGGGCCTCTGCGGCCCCTCAGCTGATGGATCCCGCAATTATTTAAAAGTCGGGGCTGTCTCCTCCCCCTTCGTCCAGGAGGCTGACGCGCCGTTTCCAGACGAGCTGAGGGGCAGCGACACTCCGCTGACCACGACAGCGGCTGGCGGACTGCGCTCTGATTCCAGGCTGTGCGTCTGTCTGTCCGGTCTGGCAGCTCCGTCTGTGTGTCCCGGGCGGGTCCCGCCTCCTCCGCCCGGGACGGTTCGCAGCCAATTAGGCGCCCGCGCTAACGAGGGCTGCGGAGTCCCTGGGCCGCCTGCGGGCGCACGTGTGTGCGGCGTGTGGGTGCGTGGGCGCCTCCGGCGGGGCTGCCATAAATGCTCTGACCGGCTGCGGCGGGCGCCTGAGGCGGCGGCAGAGGCAGCGCCAGGCAGCACTGGCCGAGCGCGCTGGGCGCTGCTCTGACAGCGAGCCCAGCTGTGGCCGCCCGCGCTGGGTGGTGCGGCGGCGCTGGGGCAGCCAAGAATGGGAGCCCAATAGGCTGCGGGGCCCGAGCCGCTGGAGCGGCCAGAGGCCGGCATGAGTGCTAGCGGCCCGGCGGCTCCTGGGGACGGCCCCGCGCTGCCGCCGCCTCCTGGGCCCGGGCCTGTACCGCCCGCTCCGGCCGCCGCTGCCCGAGACGCTATGGACGGGCGCGCGGAGCTGCCTGCCTTCCCCCGGGCTGGAGCCCCGCCGCTCGCGGTCAGCGACACTGTGCCCCCGGCGCCTGACGGAGCTGGAGCGGCCCGGCCCGCCGCGCCCCCGCGCCCCACCTCCTTTTCGGTGCTGGACATCCTGGACCCCAACAAGTTCAATAGTAGGAGGCGTCGCTGCGTGCTTCTGGGTCCCGTGGCACCCACTGCGTGTGCCCCGTGCGCCCCGGCCCCGTGCGCTCCTGCCCCCGCCGCCTCCTGTCGTCCACCGCGCGCCGAGGAGCTGGAGCGCCGCACCCTCGCCGGCCCCGCTGGGGGAGTCGGAGCCTCCACCGGAGCTGAGCCGCCAAGTGAGTAGGATCCGGGCGGCGCCTGGTCTTGGGGTATGGGGACAGGCAGCTTCCGCGCATTTCCGATCCTGGAATCCCATGGTGAGCTAGTCCTGCCTCGGTGGAAAGTTCGCAGAGCGCGGGGTCCGCGGTCCCCTAACCCGCGGCCTCCACCGGATCCGGGACTCCAGAGCCCCGCACTGCCGGCTCGCTGGATGCTTCAGCCGTGTCAGGCCCAGGAGCTGTGGGGTTCCGGGGCCTGTCCAGGCTTCACCTCCAAGCGTCTCCGGCCTGGGGGACATTTGGTGCTGGAGGCAGAGGGGACGTGAGCCGCGGCTGGCCCGTGACCTCCCTGCCCCCACTATGGCCTCCTGGGTCTCTCTCCCCCTCTCCTTTTTTTTTTTGGTGACAAATCAGACTAATTGTGACAAAACGCTGGTTATCTCTGGAAAAACAATTAAATCCCTTCGATTACAGTTAAGGGGAAATGTGCTTAGCGGCGGAAAGCGGCCGGTAATGGGGCGGCCCACGCCCCCGGCCGGGTCGATATCCCATTACGGCGCGTGCATATCTCTTTCAAGCACCTTGCAAACTCCCCCCGAACATCTAAATTATAGGGTCAAAATTCGGATAATTACTCGATTAAAACCTATTACACTTATTAGGGGCCGCTATTGATCGCGAATTGCATTCGACCAGCTCCTGATTGCTTTTTGTGCCTCCTCCCCCTCGGTCCTTCCTCTCTCCAACTTCCCGGCCCCTCCGCCTCACAGGACCCGAGCAAGGGCGGACTGGGCTGGGTCGGGCTGCCATGGCCAGGGAGGCTTCTGGCCGCACCTTGCGCTCGGCAGGCTTCTTCTCGGTGGTCTGAGGTGCAGCCAGAGCATACCCCGGCAGGCTGGAGGGAACCCTCCCCACCCCTCTACCCTGGGCACAGGGAACTGCGGGAGGAAGGGCGGGCAGGCTGGTGCGGGTACAGCACAGCTGGGACGCGAGCTGGGCGCGGGTCTTCTGGGGCACAGCCCCTGATCCCATTGAGTGAGTGGTGCAGTTGGGGCCGGCCTCTATGCGAGGTGGACCAATTGCCCTGGAGGAATTTGCCAGGAGCGATTTGTCGTTCGTTTATCACGAGATTTCGGTGCCAACCTTACCCGAGACCAGGGCCTCCGCACCCACTCCGGTACCACCATGGAGAACATCTGTCCTGATTCCTCTCTTAAGACCACCTGTGGGGGCGGGGGATATAGACGACCCTGCCCAGGAAAGACGCTTCTTCCCAAATATGAGAGACTCTAAACGTAGCCACCGCAGGGGCTGTGCTCGGGAGATGCCGGGCAGCTGCTCACGCTGGGCCTACTCAGGCTTCCTGTGGCTTGCCTGGTCTCGGCGCCGCTCCTGATCCGCCACCCACGTCCTCTTGACGGAACCGAGCAGCGACCTTCCCAGGGCAGCCGAGCCGGGCACTCGGGAGCGGCCCGAGGCGCGCATAGCGGAGCAGGGACTAAGACCAGCGGCCCAGTTCCAGGGTCAGGGGCTTGAGACAGGGACAGGGTCAGGGAATTCGATTTTGGTCCCCAGAAACCCCATTCTTGGGCGGCTGCAACCCATCTCAGGCCGCTGTCCCCGCTGGTTATTAAATGCCCGGTAATTGGCTGGCCCCGTGCCGGCCTTAATTGGAGGGTAATATACGCTGAAATAAATTAAGTGGGCTTTAACTAGTTTGTACATTACGCAAAATGAGTTTAATTAAGTTTGTATCTGCCCCACGGATCGATCCGAGCTTTCTCTCCGCTGTAAACTCTCAGCCCGCGGCACCGTCGGACCTCTTGGCAAGGGCCCGGGCGCGGCGCGTGGGGCGTCCTCGGGCGGCAGGAGACAGGGATCCTTTCGATGAAAAGAAATGAAGGACTGCGCGGGAACGCGGCCCGGCGAGAAGGAACGAAGGGAAAAGGAAAGAGAAACGAAAGAACTAAAGGAACGAGAAAAGGAGGCGAATAAGGCAGAGAAGAATCGAACCAACCAGAGGAACCCGCGCGGGGAGGGAGACGGGACGGGCTGGCGGGGCGCGGGTGAGCGGCGCGGGGAGCAACGGTTACGAGAGCCGGTGCTGACCGCTCTGTCTTCTGTCCCCGCGCACAGGTGCCGGCGACCCCTACAAGGTGGACGAGGCCGAGGGCAATGGTTACAGCAGCGGGAGCGGCGCTGGCGGCCGCAGCCCGAGCGCGGACAGCGAAGACGAGGCACCCGACGACGAGGACGAGGACGAGGCGCCGGAGACAGAGGCAGCGGGCGGCGCGCAGGAGGCGCGGGGAGGTGGCGGCGGCCTCGGGGCCCGCGGGTCGGGCTGCTCAGGAGCGGCCGAGGCCGAAGCACTCCCCGACGCCGTCGACGAGGCCGCCGTTCCCGGACCCTGTGGGAACTCGCCCGGAGCCCCGGGTCCTGCGGGAGCGTCGGCGCCGGGAGCGGCCGGGACGACACCGCAGAGCGCGGCGGTTGCGCCGAAGCCCAAGCGGAAGCGCACGGGCTCCGACTCCAAGTCCGGGAAGCCGAGGCGCGCGCGCACCGCATTCACCTACGAGCAGCTCGTGGCGCTGGAGAACAAGTTCAAGGCGACTCGCTACCTCTCGGTGTGCGAGCGCCTCAACCTGGCGCTGTCGCTGAGCCTCACCGAGACGCAGGTGAAGATCTGGTTCCAGAACCGCCGAACCAAGTGGAAGAAGCAGAACCCGGGCGCCGACACAAGTGCGCCGACGGGCGGCGGCGCCGGACCCGGGCAGGGCGCGGGGCCGGGTTCGGGGTTGCCTGGCGGCCTCAGCCCGCTGAGCCCTTCACCGCCCATGGGCGCGCCACTCGCCATGCACGGTCCGGCCGGGTACCCGGCGCACGGTCCCGGCAGCCTGGTGTGCGCCGCGCAGCTGCCCTTCCTGTCTAGCCCAGCCGTGCTCTCGCCCTTTGTGTTGGGCTCGCAGACCTACGGCGCGCCCGCCTTCTACGCGCCGCACCTCTGAGAGGGGACGCGGGGACACTGGGCGGGGACGTCCCACGCGCCTCAGGCTGCGTCCGCCAGGCCAGGGTCTTTTCTAAAGTTCCAGCCGTCGGCTGTGTATATAACCGGTTGCTACAGAAGAATTTTAAATTTATAAATGACTGTAGGCGTTGGGCGGGCGGGAGGCTCCCACCGGCTCGGCGGCTGGGAAGCCCTGCGCGGAACTTCACTAGGTCAATAAACCGCAGGAGGCTGCGCCTGCATCTCTCAGCCGCCACAGTCCTCTTCCGTGGGCCTCTGGGTGTGTGGCCCGGAGCGGACCGGGCCCCAGTGTCCCTGCTGGCCAGCGTATCTCTTCCCTGGAGGCTGAACACAGGCTGGCGCGCCCTTCAGAATGAGGCTGAGGTCCCAGGTTTCCTCTTCCCCTGTCCCCCAGAGCAAGAATTGTCCTTCTGGAGCTGTGATTCCTAGGTCCTCTTCCCCTCTCCCTGTAGCCACAGGGCTGGGGACATCACACTCTCTGGCAGTCACCTCTTCCCACACCCTGCAGCCCTGCTCCTTCAGCCCCCATGTGGGCTCCTGGGGTCTGGGAGTGCAGGACTTACCTTGAGCTGGGAGTGGTGGCCTTGTGCCACTGTCTGGTGACTGCACTGATACTAACCAACTCTGTGAGGACAGGGATAGGAGAGTTCCTCTCGGCAATATTGAGGGGCTCAGGACATGGTGATAGGGCCAGGCATCTCTGCCCCTCCCTTAGTTAGCTGGTCCCTGTGTGCCCTCTGGGCCTCCTCTTCCCTTAACAATGAGCAGCTGAGCTCTTGCAGGGAACTTGTCTCTGGCCTAGTCAGCTTGTCAGTGCCATCAGGGCAGGGCTGGCCTGGGGCTGTGTGGCAGTGACCCCTGGTGCCAGTGGCAGGAGTGAAAAGGAGTGCTCCATGCTGGACCCCCACAAGGGGCAAAGGGTAGGCAAGGAGCAATGCCCTCCATGCCCTGCTTCGGGGCAGTGGGATGGATGGAGGGATGTGCCACAGGAGTGGGGGGCCTGCTTCCTGGCATCTGCTGCAACCACCCTGCCTCAAACCTTTACCACCAGAGATCCCCAGACCTATTTTCCTGGTCTGCATGGTGCTGCCTGAAGCTGACCAGCCCTGGGGCTGCCCAGCTTTTGCCACCTGTCAGAGCTCAGGGCTTGGACATTCTTGTGCCGGTCAGTGAGTCAAGCCCTTCCTGTAGGTGGCCATGCCGGTCAGTGAGTCAAGCCCTTCCTGTAGGTGGCCAGAGCCTGGCTGAATGCAGCAGGAGGGTGCAGGTGGGTGAACACTCTTGGTGTCATAACTAAGGCATGGGCCTACAGGGCATGGGCAGCTGACCAGGCAGCCCTTGAAGCCTCTAGCAGGTTCCAGAAGGCTGTTAGGGTCAAATGGAATCATCTATACAGTGGGCTTGGTCTGTGCCGGGCAGGAGGCCAGGGAAGGATCTGTCCATGGGGCCTACCCAGACCTGCCAATGCTCTGGCCTAGAAGGGGCCTGGGTCATCCCCTGTGGGTTCTCCGTGTCCTGCATGCCAACCCTGGTGAGCTCAGCTAGGCCCTGCTGGATCAGTCCAGGGCTCCGCCATGGACGAAAGGTGCTGTCACTAGGAAGACCAGGTACAGGTATACCAGGAGCTGCAGCACAGCTGGACCCAGCCCTCCTCAGCCTCCTTTCTGCCCTTACTGATCTCCTCAGGCTCAGCCACACTTGGGGACCCTACAATATGAGACAGGGGTGGGGTGTTGGTCAGGGGCCATCAGCCCTGGGAGGCAACATTCCCCTAACCAAGCATTCTCCCCCTCACTGACCCTCACCTCCTGACTGCTGTGAGCTGGTGCCATCACTGTGTGCCACAGGAGTGGAGTCTGGGCCCCACCCTTGGTCTGGTGCATGCCTACTCTGTGCCAGGTGCTTGCTGAACAGGACTGTGTGCCTGCTCACTCCCACCCCCCCCACCGCCCTGCCTCACAGCATTCCTGTGGCACCTGCCTAGAAGGCCCAGCCCCAGCTCCTCTGCACTCTCCATGGGGGTGCCTAGGCCACCCCACACACCTGGTGGGTCTGGGGCTGCTTCCTGGGAGCCCTCAAGTTGGCTCCCCACTCCCGGGCTGGGACCTCCCCTGCCTGCCCAGTTCTCAGCACGAGTCTCCTGCTGATGCCTTGGTGCCCCCTCCCTGGGCCTTGGCCTCAGTGCCTAGAGGGGCTGTCTGTAGCCTAGGATCTGACTGCTCTCCCGCAGCCTCCACTGCTGGGAGTCAGTCCTTGTTGCCCAGGCAGCTCCCACTGAGTCCCAAGCTGCTCTCGAGCAGGAGTGCAGGTCTCTCCCCTACACAGCACCCAGTCTCCTGCCCAATGTGAGCCCACATTGCCCGCCTGAGGCTCTCCTTGCTCCCTTGCTGCTGTAGGTTAGGGTCCAGTGAGGCTGCACAGGAGAGAAAACCCTGGTGAACAGAAGTTGAAAGGAGACTCTTTATCTTCCCTTGTTTAAGCCAGTGTCTGTGCTGGGCAATTATTAGGCCTTCACAGAGGCCACCAGCCCCAAGACCTCTGCAGCTCTCCCGTGCACCCCCATTGGATGGGGCCTCATTCTCAGACCCCCAGATGGAAGTTCTAGCTCCATCACACCCTCAACTCCAAGCAAGCAGGAGTGGGGACACAGAGTGCACCCCCTTTCTCTTAAAGTTCTTCCCAGGGTCCACAAAACACCCACTGACCTAGGGGGGCTGGGAGATGAGGGCTTCTCCCTGGAGGCATCTTGTTCCTAGTAAAAAGGGGAGAAGGGATGTGGGGGCCACTAGGAGCTCCACCAGCCTACAATTCTTCCTCAAGCTGTGACCCTTTCCTATACTCACCTGCCCAGTCTGAGCTTCCAGCTTTCTGCCCAGCCTACCTGGCAGGACTACTCCAGAGGTGACCATCATGAGCTGGGGTGTGGACACCCCAGGGCTATCAACCTGGCAGTGAGTGAGGCCTCCCACCCAGGGGCCTCTCGAGGCCAGAAGTCTACCCTGAGGGTGGGGCAACAGTCAGAGTGAGGTTGATCCTGTCACCCCAGTAAGTCCAGACAGCTGGTCATATTGGGGAAAGTTAACCTCAGCCCACCCACTCCTATCTGGAGCCCCCTGGCCATGACCTCAGCTGGTGACAGTCTGCTCCCACGCCCCAAGGCATTCTTGTTCCCCGCCATGGCCCACCACTCTGGGCTGGTAAAGGGTTCATGACCACTACCCTGCTGTTCCTGCCACCTGCCTGTATCTGCCATGTGCCTCCTATCCATCCCTGTCTCCTCCCAGGGGCCCCCACCTCTGCTTCAGAGCCTAAGTTATCATAGAACTATCCTCTCTGACTCATGAACCCTTATCCGGGGCTTCCCTGGCATCCTCCACATGGCCTGCCCCCTGGTGCCCAGTTGTTCTCTCTCAGAGGCCTCTCATCCAGTCTCTACCAGAGACCTGAGGTCTGGGGCCTTCCAGACTCAATGGGGCCAGACCCCAGCTCCTTCGCCCCCACCCAGCCTCAGGGCGCCGCCTGCAGCCCCCACACTCTGAGCACCCTTGCCCACCTCACCCCACATGCAGATGACCAGGAAAGCCCAGGAGCTCATGACCACAGCCCTCCCCAGGGCCTCCCAGTTCCCCTCCACATGCTCAGTCTGGCCTGCACCCACCATCCTGGTCTGTGTCCACCTGGGCTGCCCAGAAATATCCTGGCTGCCTGGTTCCCCCACCTCTCCCCTGGTGACCATGTGCCCCCTGTGTCCCTCACTCCCCAGGATCTTTTCCAGCCACTGTGCCAAGACCCAGTATGGGTCCCCCCAGGTCTCCACCTTGGAAGCCTAGAGGGACCTGTCCCAGCCCACATGGGAAAAGGGGGCTTCCTGGTAGTGCCATTGTGGGGATGCGCTCGACAGCTCAAGTAGGGGTGACAGTAGGGAAGAAAGGGCAGCGCAGTGCCCAAACAGGTGACCCTCTGCAGGCAGGACTGCTCTGAGTGGCAGGGTTGAGACCTGTCTTTCCCTGTGATGCTGGCCTCTAGCCTCTAGCCAGCCTTTGCCCCACCCCACTCCCAGGGTTGACATCCGGCCTCAGGCCCCTGCATAGGAGGCGGCCTCCCTCACTGCCAGGTTTTGCTGCCCATGGAGATAGCACTGGGGTGCCCAGCTTATGATGGTCCCCTCTGGAGTACTCCTGCTAAGCACTCTCTTCCCAGGAAGCAGGAGCCCATTCTCTCTGGGCAGTGGGCAGCTGGATGCCGCCTGTAACTGGGTGGCCATGTGTGGAGGGAAGCTCCTCTTGGTACCTGGCTCAGCAGCCACTTTGGGCCTTGAGGTCACCTCAGCAGTGGAAGCCACACGCTCAGGTGCTGACCCAGGAACTGGAAAGACCAGGCCCTGATGACAACTCACATGTGCTTGGGGCACCTACCTTTGGACTCTGAGTCAGGAGACACACAAACCCTGTGTTTACACGCCCAAAGCTACCCCAACCTGGGGTTCTCAGTCTTTATCACTGACCCTTCCCATCTCTCTGACAGCCTATCCCACCTAACACTGAGGCTGTGACCCATGCCCTGCCCTCCTGTGCCCCACTAGCAGCCCTCATGGCCCTAGGGTTGAGACCAAGCCCTGAGCCTGGCACTGAGGGTCTCCTGTTGCCCGCCCAGCCCCTGGGACCTCTCTGCTTGCTGGTCCTGCCATCTTTACACTACCTTTTGAGGGCCTGAGCACCTCTGCTCAGCAATCTTTGAGCTCCAGTCCCCAGGCAGCACTCCTCCCGGAGCCCTGCTCCCTGCATGCCCTCTGCTCCCCCATACATTCTGAGTCTGCTCCAGCACCACCACTCTGGTAGACACCTTGTGAATGAATGGCTCCCTCCAGGCCTTCATAGCTAGCTGCCTGCAACTGCACTGGCCCCTGCCCACAACTTGAGGTGGCCATGGTTCCCATCATCTCCTCTGGGCCAGGAGCCTGGCCACCCAGAGATACCAGCCTCCTTCAGCCAAGGGACATGTGTGTGTGTGTGGGGGGGGGGCTGGCAAGCCACTGACCTCCTTGTATTTGTGCTGTCCTTTGGCCATCAGGCTCAGCTTTAGGACAGGCTGACTCACAGGTACACAGGGCCAGGGACAGGTGAGTAATAGGGATTCCCAGGAGGCACTGGGCCAGTGAATCTGCAGGAACTGTCCCCTGAAAACTCAGGGACCCAGCTCTTCTCCCCATGGAGGGTAGTGGTCCTCTCCTGCAGCTGGCTCCAAAGGAACCAAGGCATGGCCATGCCTGCTGACTCTAAACTTATCTACTGGTCAGGCCACCCCAAGCTCCCCTGCCCTCTATCCGCTTGGCTCATGGGGACCCAAACCACATGCCAAGTATGAGGGAAGAAATAGGGATGTTGAGAGCATCAAGGACAGGATATAACATCCTCCACCTCACCCTCTGAGGAAGCAGAGCCTCCAGCACCCCCTTAGCACCAAGTCCCCCCATGGGGCCTGGGCTTAGAGGGGCGGGGAGGCTCCCAAGGGTGCAGGCCCCCATCCCCCACCCCAGTCATCCTCCCACTGGGCAGAGGGCTGGCCGGGCCTCACAGAGCTCTCACTTCGGCAGGTCAGAAACAGAGTAAAGGTTTGTCTTTTAATAAGCATGAAGATTCATCAAAAGATCTGATGCAAAAACCATCAGGGTAACAAATTAATCTACTTTTTCTTTTTATTTTAATCTTGAAATAATATTTTAAAATAACACTCTCTCTTCTTTCATCTCATCCCTAACATCCCAACTTTATTTCAAGATGGACAGAAATATAAAAGGGGTCTTTGACATAACGATTTCTTGCAAAGCTACAGTAACCACAACAGTATGATGATAATACATGATCGGGCAGGACAGAAGGTCCAGAAACAGAACCACTGGGGACTCAGTACATGACAAAGATGGTGTTCAAATACACAAACCCCTAAATTCATTAATAAATGGTAAGGGACAAGTGCAAAATATCTGAATAAAAACTGGATATTTTGGCTCACAGTCTATATTGAAATAATACAGGTAGATCAATGATATAACTGCAAATGAAATCCATAAGCGCACTAGAAGAAAACATAAAAATTTTAATGTAATTTATGAGTGAGGAAGAGCACTCTAACTATAACATAACACTCAGAAGCCATGAAAGCCATGATAATTCAGAAGCCATGATAATTCAACTATTAACACATAAAAAAATCTACATGGTGGGCCAGGGACAGTGGCTCATGCCTGTCATCCCAGAAGTCTGGGAGGCTGAGAAGGGAGAATCACTTGAGGTGAGGAGTTCAAGTCCAGCTTAAGAGCAAGACCCCGTCTCCACTAAAAACAGAAAAACTAGCCAGGCACTGTAGTGAGCACCTATAGTCCCAGCTACTCAGGAGGTTGTCGCAGGAGGATCTCTTGAGCCCAGGAGCCTGAGGTTGCTGTGAGCTATGATGCCATAGGACTCTACTGAGGGTGACAAAGTGAGACTCTGTCCAAAAAGAGAAAAAAAGAGAAAAATCTACATTGGAAAAAAACCCCCAAAAGCAGCGTAAGTGAAATCAAAAGATAAACAGAAAATATTTGCAAGCATCACATACAATTATAATTTTCTTAATGAATAAAGAGTCCCCACAACTTAATGAGAATAAGCCAACAGAAAAGTGGGCAAAGAATACGGACATACAATTCACAAAAAAGAGAAAAACGAATTCTTAAACATGTTAGAATGTTCAATCTCTCACTTCTGAGAGAAATGTTAACTGAAACTTGGTCTGTGCCATAGCACAGAGAAAACTGTTCACCAACACCTGGGTGGGTGAGGGTGGGTAATAAGCCCCTTCACTGCTAGTGGAAAAGTAAAATGATACCACTTCCAAGAAGGGCAACTTTGCAATATCTATCAAAATCGTAATCACATAACCACCTGACTCAGAAATTCAATGTCCGTGTGTAGAGATACATACACTGCTGTGGTGTCATACAGCTCACAGCAACCTCCAACTCCTGGGCTTAGGTGATTCTCCTGCCTCAGCCTCCCAAGTAGCTGGGACTATAGGCGCCCGCCACACCTGGGTATTTTTTTGTTGCAGTTTGGCTGGTTTGAACCCATCACCCTTGGTATATGGGGCCAGCACCCTACCTACTGAGCCACAGGCGCCGCCCTAAAATGTAGTTTTTAACAGGAAAAAAGGTGCACAAGGAAATGATGTGTTTCCTTGGCCTATATGCAGGAGCAAAAGCATTCACTAGAAACTGTCCCTGATTAAGTCCTAGTGTTGAACTTACTAGACAAATATAGTTTAAATCAGCTACTATAAATATATTCAAAGAACTAGAAGAAATCACGTCTAAAGACTTGAAGTATGATTTTTCACTAATCAGAGAGTATCAGTGAAAATATACCAATTATAGAAGAGAAACAAATTCTGCAGTGGGAAAGTGCAGTAACTAAAATGAAAAATTCACCAGAGCATCTTGAGGCCAGATTTTATTTGGCAAAGGAAAGAATCTTTGACACTGAAGATAGGTCAGTTGAGGGCAGCGCCTGTGGCTCAAAGGAGTAGGGCACTGGCCCCATATACCAGAGGTGGGGGGTTCAAACCCAGCCTGGGCCAAAAACTGCAAAAAAAAAAAAAAAAAAGAAGATAGGTCAGTTGAGATTATGCAGTCTGAGGAACAGAAAAAAGAATTTTTTTAAAAAGTAAACAAAGACTCAGAGACCCACAGACACCACCAAACCACATAGACATACATAATAGGAGTCCAAAGAGAGGAAGCAGAAAGAATATTTAGAGAAATAATGACCAAAACCCTTCCAAATTTGATGAAAAACATTAATCTTTACATGTAATAAGCTCAATGAATTGTAAATAGGAAACACTAAAAGAGACCTCTAACTAGATACATCATAGTCAAGCTGTCAAAAGCCAAAGAGTCTTGAAAGCAGCAAAAAAAAAAAATCAACTCACTGTGCATAAGACATCTCTCCCACGAGCTCAGCCGCTGGCCTCTAACCAAACTAGAGGCCAGAAGGCAGTGAAAGGACATTTTCAAAGGGATGAAAGAAAAAGACTATCAACCAAGATGCATATTATCTAGTAAAATTATTCTTCAAAAGTGAAGGAGAAATTGCGAGCAAACCTGCCCTACAAAAAATACTAAAGGGAGTCCTTCAGGTTAAAGCAAAAGATACTGGACTCAAATCTACACACAAAAATAAAGAACACTGGACGAGGCGACATAGAGCCCTGTACTGAGAGAGTACAGATGAATTTCCATTCCTCAGTCTTTTCTTCTTCTATCTGATTTAATAGACAACTGCATGAAGCAATATTTACACAATCATACTAATGGGCTTGCAATCTACAAAGATGTAAGGTGTATTGCAAAAGCAGCACACAGAAACTAGAAGAAATGGAGCTATATGGGATCAAAGTTTTTATTTATGCATTATTAAAATTAAGTTGGTGTTAAACCAAACTATATTGTTTTAAGTTGTTAACTATACAACTCAGTGCAACCACCACTGTTTAAAAAAAAATAACAGTAAAAGAGACAAAAGAAATTAAAATGTTACAAAGGAATTAAAAATTCATTTAACACATAAGAAAAAGTGCATTAAATGAATGAATAAGGAAGAAAGATAAAAGCATATAGTAAACAAATAGAAGAAAACTATAGGTGTAAATCTTCATGCCATGGAGCAGGCAATGGTTTCTTAGATGTGTTACCAAAAGCACAAGTAACAGAAAAAAATAAAATAGTTAAATGGGACTTCATCCAAATTAACTTTTGTGTTTCAAAAGACATTGTCAAGAAAGTGAAAAGACAATATGATGCAATCCTAGCACTCTAGGAGGCCAAGGTGAGTGGATTGCTTCAGCTCACAAGTTTGAGACCAGCTTGAGCAAAAGGGAGACCCCATCTCTACCACTCTACTAAAAATAGAAAAACTGAGGCAATAAGACTCGCTTGAGTCCAGGAGTCTGAGGTTGCTGTGACCTATGATGCCACAGCACTCTGCCCAAGGTGACAGGTTGAGATTGTTTCAAAAAAAAAAAACAAGTATGAGCAAGTATTTGCAAATCACGTAAGGGTCCAGTAGTCAAAGTATATAACCACCCTTATAACTTAAGACAAATGATCCAATTAAAAATGGAAAAAGATTTGAGTATTTCTCCAAAGAAAATACACAAATGGCCAATAAACACAAGATGCCCAATATCCTTAGTCATTAGAAAAATTCAAATCAGGCTCGGCGCCTGTGGCTCAACGGGCTAAGGCGCCAGCCACATACACCTGAGCTAGCGGGTTCGAATCCAGCCAGTGCCTGCCAAACAACAATGACGGCTGCAACCAAAAGATGGCCAGGCGTTGTGGCAGGCGCCTGTAGTCCCAGCTACTTGGGAGGTGGAGGCAGGAGACTCGCTTGAGCCCAGGAATTGGAGGTTGCTGTGAGCTGTGATGCCACAGCACTCTATCCAGGGTGACAGTTTGAGGCTCTGTCTCAAAAA
>CAUYRH010042312.1:0-14224 GCA_963574655.1 Perodicticus potto | reverse complement strand
CAGCCAGCTGTCTTCACCTGGATGAGACAGACTCCAGAGGATAAGGAGTTAACGCTAATGTGGCCTGCAGTATGCAGACCGCTGCAAAACCCTGTGTGGGTTGCCCCGGGAAGCCACTCACAACTTTGTGGCCTTCACACTGCCTCTTCAGCCACCTAGCCAGTGAGACAACGCAGCATGGATAGTAGAACCACTACCTAAGGCAAGGATGGGGTATCGCCATGACAGGCATTGCCAGTCAATCACAGCATTCTTTGTAATGGAGCCCAGACACAGCCTGCCTCACAGACCTCAACCTAGACTGCAAGCAGCCTCTCGTATTCACTTAGAATTGGCATATCATGTGGAGCCAAGTGTTGAGTCTGGGACTGTCCTTTGTAAACTAGAATAAAGCAAAATCCAGTTCTTAAATATAAGTCTGAGTGTCTTACTATAGGCTGATTGTCACTGAAATGTTGCCTTTTGGATTTATGGCATGTGAAGAATGTGTGATGTAAAACAGCTCAGTTTGGAATGCCTTAGATGGCACATCTGTTTCCACCTGGGGTTCACACGTAGGGGATATGACATGGTCTCATTAGCAGTGGCTCCTTCTGGCAGTGATTCTTTCATTGTCTGATGGGAAGACAGTTTCAGGCTTTTTCCTCCATGAGCTAGCATGGAGTGTGTGCGTAATGTGGTTCTTTGAAAGCCTTTATCAGTATCGTGGAACAGTTTATTTTGGTTATCCATCTCTGCATAACCTCTCCAAAATATAGTGGCTTAAAACAATAAGGACTTATTATCTCACAATTCTGTGGGTTGACTGTAGTCTACTGGAAGGTTCTGTTCCATGTAGTGTGGTTTAGTTCAGTGGTCGCCAGCCCCTGGGTCAAAGACAGGTGCCCGGCCATGGCCTGTTAGGAATTGTGCTGCATAGCAGGAGGTGAGCAGTGGACAAGCAAGCAAAGCTTCATCTATATTTGCAGCTGCTCTTCATAACTCACATCACCACCTGAGCTCTGCCTCCTGTCAGACTGACAGCATCAGATTCTCATAGGAGCATGAACCCTGCTATAAACTGTATGTGAAGTATCTGGGCTGCACACTTATGAGACTAATGCCTGGTGATCTGAGGTGGAGATGAGGTGGTGATGCTAGCTCTGGGGCCGTCCAGTTTCAGGAAGACAAGCTCATGGCTCCCACTGATTCTGCATTATGGTGAGTCGTATAATTATTCTATGTATTACAATGTAACACTAGAAATATATAATGTAATGCAACTGAATCATCCACTCCACCCCTAGTCCATGAGAAAATTGTCTTCATGAACTAGTCCCTGGTGCCAAAAAGTTTGGTTCACTCATTTAGCTAATTGACTTACGTGGAGCTGAAAAGTCCAAGATGACATTTCATCCTTTGTCCCCACATAGCCTATTTCATTGGCCAAAAGTAAGTCACATAACACAGAGTCCAGGAGGGAATTACACAAGGGAAGGAACACCTGAAGGTGTGGTTTGTTGGGGGCCACCACTGCTACTGTCCGCCACAGCTATTCTCAAATTCTGCACATTAGAATCTTTTAGGGCGGGGAAGGCAATTGGCAGGATATCACCTAATGTACACAATGTGAGGGTACTCAGCACACCCCCTGGGTGAAGGGCTCAACTCCAACTTTACCTTGGAAGTGAGAACAATGTAACCTAAAAATTTGTATCCTCATATTAATCTAAAATTTTTTAAAAATTAAAATAAATGTGTTTTCCCTGAATCATCAAAAAAAAAAAAAGAAGAAGAAGAATCTTTTAGGGAACATTAAGAACTACCAAGGGATGGCTCGACACCTATAGCTCAGTAGTTAGGGTGCCGGCCACATACACTGGGGCTGGTGGGTTCAAACATGGCCTGGGCCTGCTAAACAACAACTACAACAAAAAATAGCTGGGCGTTGTGTCAGGCGCCTGTAGTTCCAGCTACTTGGGAGGCTGAGGCAAGAGAATCGCTTAAGCCCAAGAGTGAGGTAGCTGTGAGCTGTGACAGCACAGCACTCTACGGAGGGAGACATAATGAGACTAAAAAAAAACTACCAAGGCCTGAAACCCATGTCTAGAGATTCTGTTTTAATTGGTCTAGGGTGGGATTTGGTCATTGGGATTTTTTAAGAACTCCCCAAATAACACTTATATGAAATAAAGTTTGAGAAACCCTGATCTATTATCATAGGCATGGTCTTATCTGTATTTATTAAAACTTTCTGATCCTATTACAAACTTCATCTGGTGTGATACTCCTATTCTCTGATGTCAAAAGACGTGCAACACTTTGTTGTATTCTTCCCAAGCCCTTGTTCAGAAATTGCATAAAATAAAACTACATATAACAGAAACAGTTATGGCTTCTAGGAAGAATTTTCCAAGTGATCTGAAAAAAGAAGATACTTCAGGAATATGAATTATGTGCCTATATGAAAATGATGTGTTCCATGATAAAAGGTTAGTGACAATGCTGAGTACATTCCTTGGTCCTCAAACATATTTGATCACTGATTATAGGCAGAAACAGCCCATTCTACTGGGAAAAAAAAGTTATTTTAGAATACACAAAGTTTACAGGAAGAGTGCACAGAGCTAATCAGTATTGTGGATGTTTTGGATTTACAAAGAGGTCCTACAAATGGTGGAATATTTGCTCTTCTGGATGATGGAAGTTGTAGTTGTGAACAGTTACATCCTTTACTTACTAGATAATGTGAGTGGAGAAAAAATGCAGACACACCTTACAGGAGAAATCTCATCTCTCAGCTTGTGTTCCTCGTATTCAAGAAAGAAGGGAAGACCATCATCTTCGACACTAAGGAAAGGTCAAATTGAAAGATGCATTTTATAATGAAAAATGAAAAATCAACAGGCTCAGCCCCCACAGCATAGTGGTTACAGCGCCAGCCACGTACACCAAGGCTGGCGGGTTCGAACCCAGCTGCGGTCAGCTAAACAACAAAGACAACTGCAACCAAAAAAATAGCCAAGTGTTGTGGTGGGTGCCTGTAGTCCCAGCTACTTGGGAGGCTGAGGCAAGAGAATCGCTTAAGCCAAAGAGTTTGAGGTTGCTGTGAGCTGTCATGCCACAGCTCTCTATGGAGGGTGACTGGCATCACAGCTTAACAAAATAATTCTTTTCTAAAACACTACAATAAATCGGGCAAAGTATAAAGCTAGATACAATAGTGTTTCTTATTTATCACATCTGTCACTGCTAACTCTTGCTTAACAAACCTGATGCTCTTTCTTAGTCAGTAAATCAGTCATAGCCCTGATGTTTCCTTCCAGAGCTTATTCACTGGAGAATTAGTATCAAAAAGCCCCTCTTGGATGTTTGCTTTGTGCAAGAATGCTTCTAGCCCAGGATTTGCTTAGTAGTCTTCAAATATTCCAGTATTCCTCTTTTTTTTTTTTTGTTTGTTTGTTTGTTTGTTTGTTTGTTTGAGACAGAGTCTCATTATGTTGCTCTTCAGCAGAGTGCTGTCGCATCACGGCTCACAGCAAACTCAAACTCTTGGACTTAAGTGAGTCCCTTGCCTCAGCCTCCCAAGTAGCTGGGACTACAGGTGCCCGCCACAACACCTGGCTATTTTTTGGTTGTAGTCATTGTTGTTTGTCAGGCCTGGGCTGGATTCGAACTCACCAGCTCAGGTGTATGTGGCTGGCACCTTGGTCGCTTGAGCCACAGGCGCTGACCCTAACTTTTCTATTTTTTGTCTTGCTTTTGTTCAGGCTGGTCTTAAACCCCTGGCCAAAAGGGATCCTCCTGCTTTGGCCTTCCAAAGTGCTAGGATTACAGACAGGAGCCACCATAACCTACTCTAGTTTTTTTTTGAGACAGAGCCTCAAGCTGTCACCCTGGTTAGAGTACGTGGCATCACAGCTCACAGCAACCTCCAATTCCTGGGGTTAGCGAGTCTCCTGCCTCTGCCTCCCAAGTAGCTGGGATTACAGGCGCCCGCCACAACGCCCGGCCATTTTTTGGTTGCAGCCATCATTGTTGTTTGGCGGGCCCAGGCTGGATTCGAACCCACCAGCTCATGTGTACGTGGCTGGCGCCTTAGCCCATTGAGCCACAGGTGCTGAGCCAGCCTACTCTAGTTTTCTTCTCTGGATTTTCTCACACATCTCCATCCTAAGCAAAGGATATATAACCACAGAGTTACAAAAACCATTTTTCCAAACCCTATAAGAGATAAGAGGGAAAATAAAAGACATGCAAGAGGCAGGCAGCCTGGGTAAATAACTCTGATACTGCAGAATTTGGATCCTCAGGGTACTGTGATGGTTTATTGGAACAGAAGGCAGGCATTTCTCCAAGGCCCAAGGCTTCGTAAAAGCAAATTATATATAATTCAGCCCATTAGTCATGGACCACCATTACTTACGTAGCCACTACCTGCAGAAATAAAACATGATGCTTTTAGTTCAGAGGGGCGTGGTTTTCATGAAAACATTCCAGGCGATATACAGGACTCTCATTCATTGATAAATGTTGACACTGACAGGTAATGACTGCTGATAAGGTTTCATTGCCATTCAGAGAGTAAGTCTGACCTCTTTCTAAGCAACCACTGCCTATCCCTTCCCCTTTTGACTGTATATTTGTTTCCTAGACGTCTCCAGATTGTGAACACCACTGGGCCGAGCCTCATGCCTCCACCAGTCTTTCTAGCCTAGCTTGACCCACATGAAGTAGTCTCCAACTGCCTTGGCTTCATTGCTCAGCCCAGCAGCCACAAGGTGCCCTGATTTAATCGGCCCCGCCCCAACCCGCCGCGCCCCGCCCCGCCCCGCCCCGCCCCGCCCTTCAGGGCCTTACTTCCGGGATGTTCGAGCCGGTGAGCAAGAAATACGGTCCCATAGGACGTACTGCGCCTGTGTTCCGTCCCGCGCCTGCGCGTTCCTGGCAACTCCTCCCCGACCGGACATAACGGTCCGCGCGCAACTCCTCGAACCGGAAGTGGAGGCGAACTGTCGTGGGGCGCGCCGGGCCTTGCTCAACGCCCGGCAGTCTCTGCCGTCTACGCCACCGCCCTCGGCAGCTGCTGAGGCCTCCCGCAGCCGCCATGTCCGCCAGCGCTGTCTACGTGCTGGACCTGAAGGGCAAGGTACAGACGGTTCCCCACCCTCCCCGTCGCCGGGCAACCGGCGAGGGCCTCCCCTCAACTGGGGGACCCACCCTGTTGCTAGGTAACCGGCCAGTGAGCCCCACCCTGGCGTTAGGCAAGGAGGCCGGTGGACCTCCCCTGAGGGCCCCACCCTGTTGCTAGGCAACGCGGTCGGCCTCAGCCGCTGCGCTGCCAGGTCAGCAGTCGCCCGGGACGGGGACCCAGGCTTGGGTGGAGGACGGGAGGATGGGCTGCAGCCAGCCTGGGAGCCAGGCTGGGCACGGGTGGGCCGCGCGACCTTCGGCCGGGGGCGGCGGGGCGTGGCGGGGACAGTGTGCCCTCGGGCCTGCCCCGCCTTCTCAGGGCGCCGCAGCTTCTGTGTATCCTGCACTTTCGCCCTGTAGGAATCTCTTAACGCTCATGGTGACGTTGAGTTACAAGAGTTAGGTGAGGTGAGTGGTGGAAGCACCATTTTACAGAGGGAGAAACTGAGGCACAGGGAAGTGACGCAACCTGCCTAAGATCACACTGGACACAGAGAAGTAGCAGTTCTAGGAGTCCCTGCCAGAATCGTTTGTCCATTCAGCTGATGTCTGCAAAACATTTACTTAATGCCAGGCCAGGTGCTAACCCCTGGGCTGCCTTGTTTGAGCAAAACCCAGTCCTTATCATTATGGAGCTCATGTGCTGGTCGGGGTGATGGTCACCAATCTACAAGGGAACAAATAAATGTAATTTGCGATGGTGGTGTATATAATAAGACAGTCAACCTCAGCTGGGGCAAGAGAGAGGGTTTCCTGAGAAGGAAGCGACAAATTCTACTGAGACACGAGAGAGTTGGATGTAAACGAAGACCCAGCCATATTCCTTAGGGGTACCTGGGAAAACTTAAAGGAGAGATCGTTTACACCATTCGAAAATGGGCTGCTCTCTAACCCCCAAGTCCATCCCAAGTGGAAGCCACCTCTTACATGTGGAAGCTCAAGAACCCACCCAACAATGTTAAACCAGACAATGGTCAGCCAAAGAAACAAACATGGATATTGGGTCCCAGGTGGGTGGGATGAGCAGCTTGGCAACAGTATAGTGAAGAGGCGAAGTGCCTGTCCCTTCCTGCCCTTCCCCCAGCACTTCACTAAGTCCACTGAGTGGGTGATACCCCAAATCAACAACTGGTGAGCCCCAGTGCTGGGCTTCCTTCCCTGGCCTTCTTGGAAGCAGGGAAGACACCTTTCTTAGAGGCATGCTAGCAGTTGGGTGGAGGCAGTGTTCACTGAGTCCTGGCCACTGCCTCCTCAGAGATGCCAGCAGGCTACTTGTCTCAACTTGCTTGTTCCTTTAGCAAACATTTCTCAAGTGCCCAATGTGTACCCAGTCCTGCGCCAGGCACAGGGTATCCTTTAGTGCCAACTCTCACTGTGGATATGGAGTTATAACTTAGCTCAAAACCCATTTCTGCTGCTCATCCTGGGCAAGAACCTTCTCCCCCTCTGAATCTCACTTTCCTTACTGGTGAAAAGAGGCATTATGGGGTTTTTGTGTAGCCTTGCTGAGCAGACACATGAGACAGGCTCAGCACTGCCCACAGCTCACAGTATGTGTTAGCTGCCACAGGCCTCTTGGCTTAGCAGGGGAGTCACACGGAAACAGAGACATTACCCAACAGTTGGATCCAAGCAGCCAGAGGGGCAGGGACAAAGCCCCAGGTGATGCAGTTGCTCAACTTCATCTTTGGCCAGCAGAAAGAGGTGATTACAAAAGGCTCTGATGCTGGAGCTGGGTTTGGAAGGTGATCAGGTGACAGTCTGGTGGAAAAGAGGAATCCCAGTGGGCATGAGGGGCAAGGGACAGCCTCTGGGGCTGGAAGTCCTGAGTGATTATGGATCCTGGAGAGTAGGTTTTAAGAATGTCCAGATGGGACAGGAGACCAAGGGGACAACTTTAATTCCAGGAAGGAAGAGTCACTGCAAGGAGATTATAGCCTGGAAGAAGCATAAACAGACCTGCCTTTTGGGAAGCTCCTCAGGGCAGCCATGGGCTTCCTTCCCTCCCTCCCTTGGCAGTCAAGATGCCCTTTATTATTATTCTCCTCACAGAACTCTTTTTATTTAAAAAGTTTGCCTCCCATGCATTTAATCAAAATTAAAACAATGGGATCTCAAGAAATTAATGCCCACATAATTTGTCTGCCAAGCAGGGCCTCTCATCACTAAGGAAACCAACATGGCCGTGTTGAGCTGGCAGGAAGCCCTCCATGGACATGTCTCCGCTTTATCATCCATGCTCCTAAGCAGCTTCTGACACCACTGTCCACTTCACTTCCCTCCTTCGGGTCTCTCTCTATCTCAGTTTTCCTGCTGTTTTCTTCTTATTTATTTATTTATTTGAGACAGAGTCTCACTATGTCACCCTCGGCAGAGTTCCGTGGCTTCACAGCTCACAGCAACCTCAAACTCTTGGGCTTAAGTGATTCTCTTGCCTCAGCCTCCCAAGTAGCTGGGACTACAAGTGCCCACCACAACGCGCATCTATTTTTTGGTTGCAGTTTTTTAGCAGGCCTGGGCTGGGCTCAAACCCACCAGCCTCGTATGTGGCCAGTGCACTACTCACTGAGCTACAGGCACCAAGCCTTTTTTTTTTTTTTCTGTGAGACAGTGTCACTATGTGGCTCTCAGTAGAGTGCTGTGGCATCATAGCTAACATCAACCTCTAATTCTTGTTCTCAATAGATTCTCTTGCCTGAGACTCCCTAGTAGCTGGGACTACAGGCCCCCGCCACTACTCCTGGCTTTTTTTCTTTCTTTTTTTGGTTTAGCAGGCCTAGGCTGGATTTGAACCCACCAGCCCCCGAGCATGTGGCTGGTGCCCTAACCACTGAGCTACGGGGTCCTCTATCCTCCTGTTTCTCTCCCCATCTGCTGGCCCCTCCTCTTCTGCCCTCCCTGTGGCTGTTGAGTAGCCCAGGCATACCTCTCCATACTGTCCCTCTTCCTGGGTGGGCTTCGCTTCATGTCAGTGGGCCACAACTCTCAAATTTGCCCAGAGCACTTATCTGGAGATCCACTGGCCTCTGGGGCACCATGAAGGTCCCACAGTCACCACAAATTCAGCATTCCCCAAAATGAACTCTTTACCTGCTCTTTCCATCTCAGTGACACCGTCATCCATTCAGCTGTGTGCACTATAGACCTAGGCAGTATCCTTCTTTTTCCTCCTATCTTCCTTTTTCTCCTATCCTCCTCTTTCTTCCTGTCCTTTTTATCCTTATTCCCATGTTCACTGCACAAATGTTTATTGAGCACCTATTATGGGTCAGACACTGTTCTAGGTGTTGGGACATAACTGTGAACAATAGTCCTGGCTTGGCACCAATAGCACAGTAGTTATGGCGCCAGTCACATAAACTGAGGGTGGCAGGTTCGTACCCGGCCCAGACCAGCTAAACAACTGCAACAACAAAAAAATAGTCAGGGGCTTGGCGCCTGTGGCTCAAGTGGCTAAAGCGCCAGCCACTTTACACCTGAGCTGGCGAGTTCAAATCCAGCCTGGGCCCGCCAAACAACAATGACGGCTGCAACCAAAAAATGGCCGGGCATTGTGGCGGGCGCCTGTAGTCCCAGCTACTTGGGAGGCTGAGGCAAGAGAATCACCTAAGTTCAGGAGTTGGAGGTTGCTGTGAGCTGTGTGACGCCACAGCACTCTACCGAGGGCGATAAAGTGAGACTCTCTCTACAAAAAAAAAATAGCCAGGCGTTGTGGCGTGCACCTATAGTCCCAGCTTCTTGGGAGGCTGAGGCAAGAGAATCACTTAAGCTGAAGAGTTTGAGGTTGCTGTGAGCTGTGATATTACAGCACTCCATGGAGGGTGACAAAGTGAGACTCCGTCTAAATAAATAAGAATAGTCCTGGAGGGCTCGGCACCTGTAGCTTAGTGGTTAGGGCACGCGCCACATACACTGGGGCTGTCGGGTTTGAACCCAGCCCAGGCCTGCTGAACAACAATGACTACAACAAAAAGAAAAGCCAGGTGTTGTGGCGGGTGCCTATAGTCCCAGCTACTTGGGAGGCTAAGGCAAGAGAATTACTTAAGCCCAAGAGTTTGAGGTTTCTGTGAGCTGTGATGCCCCGACACTCTACTGAGGGCAACAAAATAAAGACTCTGTCTCAAAAAAAAAAAAAAAAAAAGAAAAGGAATAGTCACTGGTGAACATCAGACCATAAATGTGGATACAAATATGTGAAGCAGCAGGTGATAGGGACGATAAAGTAAGATAAAGGTAAGGTCAGGGTCAAGAGTGATAGGATGTGATCTCTCAGCCAACACAAGCAGGGAAGACTAACTGAGTCTTGAGAAAAGAGAAGAGCCAGGCCCAGACATTGTTGGTAGAGGGAACTGCAAGTGCAGAGGTTCCAAGGTGGGCACAAATATGGATGGTGCAGACACCAGCTAAGGGGGCCAGGCTGGTTGGAGTAGCATGAGCCATGGTAGTGTGGACAGAGAGGCATTGGAGGAGGTCTAAGCAGCCAGACTCCACAGGTCCTTGTGAGCCACCAGGACGGGCTTGGGCTTTAAGGCTGGGATAGGTGGCAATCTCAGCAGGGGAAAGACCTTATCTGGCTTGTGTAAGAAGCTCCAAGCAGAGCCTCTGACATGTTACCTGCCTCCCTCTGATGTGTCCCACAAGCCACAAGGAGAGACTAGGAGAGGAAGGTGCTTCTCTCGCTCTCTCTGGGCTCGAAAGAATAAAGCCAATGTGTATAGTGAAATGACAGGTTCTGAAGTAGGCGGTTCCCAGGATGGTCAGCTCAGTGATGACATCCTGCAGCTGGCTGTCCTTGTGGGCCCTGAGAACTGCAGTCACTCTAGGCAGCTCCTCCTGTTGTAGCAGTGCCAGGTGGTAAAGCTTCCAGACTCTGTTTTGTTTTGTTTTTTTTCTTTTAATGAAGTATAATTTACATGTAACAAACTGCACTTATTTAAAGTGTACAATTTGATGAGATCAGTCATGTGTGTATACCTGGGAAGCCACAATCACACTCCCTAAAGCTTCTACCTCTTTGCTGTCCAGCCTTAACCATTAACCATTTTCTAGGATTTTATATAAGTGTAGTCGTACAGGATAAACTCTCTTTTGTGTAATTTCTTTCAGGACAGTGATGCAAATATGTCCACTGATCAGTATCATTCCTCTTCATTGCTGAGGAGATTTCTTCATGGTATTCCTGGACATTGTTTCCACATTTGCCCATTGAGGGACTTTGACAGTCTCTACTCTGGGCCTATTTAAGTCAAAGCTGCTATAAACATATGTGTGCCAGTCTTCCTGCAGACAGATGGTTTTATTTCTCTTAGCTGGGTCATATGGTAACTTTGAATTTAACTTCTTGAGAAACTGCTAAACTTTACCAAAGTGGTTGTCCCATTTTACTTTCCCACAGCAGCGGACAAGGGTTCCAAAAGCTGTGCATGCTAACCCACAGGCTCTGAGTGAGAGGGACCAGGAGGAGGGCGTCTCCTCTTTAGGCCACAGGTGGGTTCTAGTAAATATGAACCTCAGTGTCGGAGGCAAGAGAGCAGGGTGCATTAGCATGGGAGAGGCTCTGAAGAGGTCTGCATTGAGAACCTGTAGGGCATTGCTTAACACAGCATCTCTGAGTGGTTTAGTCCCGGATCTTTGCCCCAGGGCCTTCTCCCACCCACACCCTGAAAAGAACTGCAGTGGCCCCTGTGGAACTTCACTTTGGGAGAAGTTCTTCAAGGTGGTCCCTGGGAAATGGAAATCAGAACGGCCTATGGTTACACCCTTTCACAGATAGGCGTCATGATCAGGGTCCCCAGAGGGAGGCAGGCTGGCATATCTCACTCCAGGATTATAAAACACAAAATGAAAACAACTTCCCTCTTCCTTCCTTGCCCCAGGTGCTTATCTGCCGGAACTACCGCGGTGACGTGGACATGTCAGAGGTGGAGCACTTCATGCCCATCCTGATGGAGAAGGAGGAGGAAGGAATGTTGTCACCCATCTTGGCCCATGGCGGGGTCCGCTTCATGTGGATCAAACACAACAATCTTTATTGTATCCCTTTGCCAGGAGTTCCTGGGGCACTCCGATGTGGGAGTGCATATGCGTGCAGACATCCAGGCCCAGGGCCGGCTCTGGCACAGCAGGAGCCATCAGACACAGCCCTGCTCTCCTGGAGCTCCCTGCTATCTGAGAAGATGCAACATGGGTGACAGGTACTAGGAGAGGAGAGGGTGTGACGGGGACCCAGGAGGAAGGGACATCCTGGGGGAGACCTGCAGGAAGGCCAGGCTTCTCCCAGCGGAGGAGCAGGCGGGCATTAGGCCTAGCCATTTAGCATCTGCATTGTAGCAAGATCATTCCTGGTGACTTGTGTGCTTGTTCTGCTCTGGGCTGTGTTGGTTTGGGGCCTTGGTCTGGCTCCCTGGGGTATGCCCGGGTTCAGACTTCATCATGTTCTAGAAGGGCCTCAGGACAGCTCTGAGGGATAGCATGGGCAGCCTGTAACCCAAGGAGTTGGCTGCCCTCTGAAGCCACCCTGAGCTGAGAGTGAAGCAGGAAGTGAGGTGGATGTGGCTCTGCCCTTTCTCCTTCCCAGAGCTTGCTGTTGGCATATCAGCCAGGTGGCACAGACTGAACAGGGACATCCAGGGCACAATGTGTGACCCTGTAAAGGAGGAGCCTGCCTTTCCTGGTGATTCAAGGCCTGTTAGGGAAAGAGGAACAGGATCTAGTACGTACTAACCCCCAGGAAGCAGGGACTGACTCCCATGGCGAGGGAGAGTCTGTGCCAGGCACTTTATGTACTTCACCTCAGTGATTCCACCTGCAGCAGAGAAAGTTGAGGGTTCTCTGAAAAGGTTTGTTTCAGGGACCAAGGCTCATGTAACCAAAGCCAGGAAGGGCTAGAGCCAGAATTGGCCCTGGCTATTTCCTGCAGAGTCTGGCTGGGAAGCCCTGGACTTCAGCAGGGTCACAGAGTGATCAGTTTTAGAATAGCTGGGCCAATTGTGTCCTGCTTTCCACTCCTGGAATGAGCCCCACTCAGGGGAGCCCCCAACCCAGCAGCCAGAACAGGTACCCTGTGCTACCTGTGATTCTCTGTGTTAACAAGCACTTCCTAGGGGCCTGGGACCATGTCTGGCTGATGAGGGCTGCATCCCAGGCCTGGCTCAGACCAAGAGCTTGGTGACTCACCATGGACCAAGTGAAATGGCTAGGAGTGTAGGTGGGGAGGCTCTGAGCCCAGCATGGGGGAAGAGGGGTTCCTCCATGGACTGTGGTCTGTGAGACAGCAGCCCAGGCCTCTCAACGTTCCTTAACTCCAGCCGCCATGCAGTGGTCGCCACTTCCAAGAAGAACGCATGTGTGTCACTGGTGTTCTCCTTCCTCTATAAAGTGGTGCAGGTGAGTCTTGCTTTGGGGGCGGGGAGCATGGCAGTTGTCCTGACTCTTACTTCTGTACCTCCCCATGCATGGCCACCCGAGCCAGAGCTGCAGCATCCCCAGGGAGTTCTGCTGCTGGAACCCCAGGAAGTGGGAAGGGGGAGCCCCCCCCACCTGTGGTCTTTATCCCTTCCTCACCCTGATGAGGAGGACAGTGAAAAGGAGAAGGTGGGACCTGAATATGGAGGGACAGGCAAGCCCCCCAGCCAGCTGTGTAAAGATTTTTAGTGAAAATTGGGGATGGGCAGTGCCTGTGGCTCATCAAGTAGGGCGCAGGCCCCATATACCGAAGGTGGTGGGTTCGAACCCGAACCCGACCCCGACCAAACTGCAACAAAAAAATAGCCAGGCATTGTGGTGGGTGTAGTAGTCCCAGCTACTCGGGAGGCTGAGGCAAGAGAATCGCGTAAGCCCAGGAGCTGGAGGTTGCTGTGAGCTGTGACACTACAGCACTCTACTGAGGGCGATAAAGTGAGATTCTGTCTCTTAAAAAAAAAAAAAAAAGAAAGAAAAAGAAAATTTGGCATGGGGAAGTGTAATAACTGGCAGGGATGATGAACCCAGGTCGGCTCAGAATCTCCTCAGGGACTCTCAAGGTATAATACCCCAAGCCTGCCTTAGAGAAAAGTGATACATGCCAAGCCCAGGGTGGCAGTGAGCTAGGGAGATAGCAGCAAAGGCTCTGGGATAGGAGTGAGTGTGAAGCTGTCAGGGAACACCACAGGGCAGGGTATGGGGTGGGACTGTGCAGGAGTGTGGGTTTCATTCCACATCTGCTGAGAGGTAGTGGAGAGCTTTAAGCAGGAGACCAACAAGACCAGGTTTGATTTAAAGCAAATCTTTGACTACTGAGTAGAGGAAGAATTTGAAGAGGCTGCTGCAGACTTCCAGCAGAGAAACAACAGGGTCCTGGCCAAGGTGAGACTGTAGGGCTGAAGAAAGTTGGGAATAGGACCCAGGAGGCTTGGGGTGGACCCAGGAAAGATTTCATCCCTCAGGGGGTGCCACCTGTGCAGAACACTGGGAGCCGGAGCTGGCCTGGACAGTGAGAGTGCGGGGACAGGAGAGCAATGCATTCTCCTGGGAAGACCCCACACGCAGGCCAAGGGCTGGCTGTTGCTTGGGAGCAGTGGTGCCATCACAGGCGGGCTGGGCCTGGCTGTCCTGCCTGTCATTTCCAAGCAGAGGCTGAGGTGATCACAGCCCTGGATTGCACAGGGACATCAGCCGATAAGAGAGCCCATGGATACAGGCAGGGAAAGGTTCTCCTACCCCCAGTGTTGGGCATTTCTTTTCTGCTTTAGTGACCTTCCTTTGGTGTTAATGCTAACAGAAGAGCTTCTGCCAGGCAAGTGCGGTGGCTCATACTTGTAATCCTGGCTATTCAGGAGACCAAGGCAGGAGGATCACTTGAGACTAGGAGTTCAAGACCAGCCTGAATAACATAGCAAGATTCCTCTAAAAAATTTTTTCTTTTTTTTTTTTTGTAGAGACAGAGTCTCACTTTATCGCCCTCGGTAGAGTGCCGTGGTGTCACACAGCTCACAGCAACCTCCAACTCCTGGGCTTAGGCGATTCTCTTGCCTCAGCCTCCCGAGTAGCTGGAACTATAGGCGCCCGCCACAAC